>CAUOFW020001984.1:0-61998 GCA_963454935.2 Ilex paraguariensis
AAAATTCAAACACACTCTTTCTTATATAGTAACATTTAAAAAAATAGTAACATTCAAATACAAAAAAAAAAGTTACTGTGAATTTGAATAATAAAATTCAAATTCATGTTACTATTTTTTTTATTATTACTGTTCATGTTCACTTTTTGTTTTGTTGAGTATATTACTGTTCATGTACTATTATTTTTGCGCATGTTACTGTTTTTGTTGATCATGTTACTACTATTATTTTTCTAAATATTAATATTCAATATTACTATTTTTTTTTTGAATATTATATTTTTTGTATTTGAATAGTATTATTTTTGCGTTTGAATTTGAGACAAATAATTATTTTTAAATATGTTACAGTTTTTGTTAAGCTTGTTACTTTTTTTGTTGAACTTGTTAATATTTTGTTGAACATGTTACTGTTGATTTTTTTTAAAAATATTAATATTGAATGTTTCAATTTTTTTTATGTAATGTTACTATTTGTTTGTGTTTAAATATATTATTTTTTATGTTCAAATGATAACTTTTTTTTTGTTTTTGAATGTTATTTTTTTTTGTATTTGAATATTATATATATATATATATATATATATATATATAAATTCCTAAGATTTAAAAATTTTAATTTTTATTTTTATTTCACTTACTTAAAAAAGGAAGGGATAGTATAGTAAAATCGACAAAAAAAAAGAACTTCATAACAAATAAGTTTTCTTGACTGATTTAAATCCAAACAAGTCCATATAGGGGGACACAAAATAAAACAATGATACATAATTAAAATTTTAGAATATAATTTAAATACTCAATATATTTTAATCATTGAATTAATTGTGATTGCTAACTTTAAACAAAATTTACTATTTATCTAATGTATTTGGTCCTCAAATTAAGTGTAACTAGTATTATTGTAAAAAAATTTTAAAATTCCTTTCAAAAAATTTTAGGGCCCTAAAGTTCAACTTATTTTTTTATCTCACCCGATATTTATATTATAATATATTATCACTTTGCAGTCTTATTTAAAATCAATTGTCTATCGTATAATAGATACAAATAATAATTTTACATTTGTATAAATTAAATTTGGGGTCCTTTTTTAATAACTTTATTTATAAAGCACAAGATGACTATAAAATATAGTGAGTAGAAATGGTGCACTAGCTATCTTTTTTATTTAAAAATAGCTCTTTTTCTCTATGATATCTAATAACTAGGGGTAATCCGTGTCTGTCGACACAGTGCAATGTAAGTGATAAGTGATGGATTTAGGGAGGGAAATTCGATTTGAATGGTTTTGAGAGAGATGTTGGTGATCATTGGATAAATCTATTTGATATCGTCAAATGGACTTATTAAAGTTTGTTCTGTTTTATATTATAGATATCTCAATTATTTTAGGACTACTCAACTTGTATAAATTCCTTTTATATACATTTAGAAATTTTTTTATTTTACTAGGCAAACTAATTTTAAATTATGTTTAATTTTATCTTAAACAATAGTGTGTATCATTGTATTTGATTTTTATATTTGATTTCGATTAAAATAAATTTTATTTATAAAATTTAAATTTAAAATTTGAATTAGTCTATTATATCTCAAAAGACAAAACAAATAATTTGTAAATAAACATATTTTAATAAATATTTAATATTACTATTATTACTGAATAAATATTTATAGGATCTCATATAACATTTTTGTCTAGGGCCCCAAACTAGGTTAGGCCGCCTTTATGTGACTGTTGAATAAGTTTATTTGAGAATGTCGAATGAATTTATTAAAGCTTGCTCTATTTTATATTATAGATATAAATAAAACAATCTAATTCTTAGGGAGAGGGCTTGAGGAGCCTCCCTTTTTCACTTTTTTAATTTTTAAAAATTTTGAATTAATAAACTTTTCATTCTCTAATCATATTCTCTGTTTCCAATAACTACCCATAAACTTCCTCTAACCACCACTTCTTTAAGTTTGTTTTAAACATTAAATTTTGTAATCTAATAATTTCTATAATATTTTTACTAATTTATAAAATAATGGATGAGAGAGAGTAAAGGGTGTAGGAGGAGAAGAAGAGAATGGTCTGTGTTATAGTTGGATGCGAGTGTGCGTGTGTGTGTGTATATATATATAATAAAATACAATACAATTCAAATCTTAAAAATAAACAAAATGACTTTTACTTTTCACAATTGAGATCCCTTTAAATTTTACTTTAAAATTAATCTGACAATTAATATTAACATTACAAATTTAATAGAAAAAATAGGTCCCTAAAAGTGTGTTTTGAGGGACTTTTAAAAAGTGCTTCTATAATTTATGACTTCTCTTAAATACTATATAAAAAAAGTAGTATTTGGAACCGCCCTACTACCACCACCACCGCCCCACACTACCACCCCCACCACCACCACCACAACTACCCCCCACCACAACTACCCCCCCACCACTACCTCCATCACCCCACCACTACCAGTTGTCACCCATCATCGTCGCCAACAAGTGTCACCCACACCCACCACATCTACCACAACCACCTGTCATTTTTTTTTACTACCGCCACCCATTGTCTCCCACTCCCACCATCACCACTGTTGTCATTCGTCACCACCCATCACACCATCGCCCAAAAATACTCGTCGTTATCCATAACCACCACCACCATTGCCAACCACTATCACTGTCGCCCACCATCACCCACACCCCCTACTACGACTATCGTCACTCATAGCTGCTACTACCACTATCGTCACCCAAAATCCACCACCACAATCACCGTTGCAACCTACGACTGTTGCCACCACCACGGTTGTCGTCACCCACCACAATCATCACCGTTTCCACCACCACCATCACCGCACACCACTTCCACCGGTGCTTAAATTTATTTTTTTCTTCTCTCTATTTGTGATTTGATTTTGGGTATGAATACAAATATATTTATTATTGACAATTTTTTTTCTTACTCTGTGCCTTTAGGCACATGAAATAACTAATATATATGAGTTAATAACAAATTTGGTCTTTAAAGTGTGTATCTTTTGTTATCTTTGTCCTCAATGTTTCAATTTTATCAATTTAGTTCTAAAGTATTTAATTCGTGTCATTTTGGTCCCCACATAAACGGACTGTTAAATTTTTTGACTGAAGTAGTCACGTGTCAATTTTTTAGATGGTATCACATGCCCAACACATGATCATTCTGTCAAAAACTTAATGGTCTGTCTATATGAGGACTAAAATGACACAAATTAAATACTTTAGAGACTAAAAGTGCTATTAATCTTATATAAGTGTGAATGTGTGTATATATTGACACTGGTACAATTATCATGCAATTGAAACAAACGCCGCAGATTCCATCAATCTGGCAGAAATCAATAAAATAAAAAGAAATAGTGACAAAAAAATACTACCACCCCATTTGGGTTCTAGCCAATCATAAAGTAATTTGTTTGATGGTGTAGCAACTTAGGCTGATATAATAATATGTGTGAAATTGATGCATAGATATCGCCCACAGCCCAAGCAATGTAAGCCACCGCCTCTGCTCCTCTCCACCGCCACCGCCACCGTCCCCCAACCATCGGCCACCCACAGTTGAATTATATTGATGGATTTTTAGTGATAACAATTCAAAATAATAGTCCAAGTGGATAAATCAAACAAAAAATGCACATCTTAAAATTATCAACAATGGCTTCCCGTTGTCTGGAAAAGAAAGCTAGGAAGACGATCACAAATTCCATTTTACACCCCCTTAATTTCAATGTATTTACATTTTTATCCCTTAAGTTTCAAAAATAATATTATAACCCCAGAACTTTTTTGAAAATTCTTCTTCTTCATAGAACTTAAAGAAATCTCTGACACATTTATTAGAGCATGTGTGGGGTCTATATCTATAACCAATGCTGAAATTTCCAATTGCTTATAACTAATTCTTTTCTCTCAATTTTCTTTCTAACATAATTTGTATAAGCAGAGTTTAGCCTCATGTAAGGCTTCAATACTCAATTCCTATTGGTTGGAATTTTGGAGGTGCATGCTTTATGGAGATTAAATTACTCATTCATCCTCAAATTATATCATAAATTGCATTTCAGCCTTTAAATAAAAATTATTTCATTTTAACTCTTAAAACTCTTCATATATAGATTGAAAATCACATACACACACTGCCACATAAGAATTTATGTGTTTTGACTTTTTTGAATTGATTTCTTTAATTAATTGTTATAATTTGTGGTTGGTTTTTAGTGTAAATATATATGATGGAATATAATATATTTGTGGCTAGTTTTGGGAGTAAATATGTATGATGATACAATATATTGATTTGAAGTCATGAACAATTACTAAGTTTACATATATTATGACAAAAGTGAGACAAACCTTGCCCTTGTAGAGATCCTTATTAAGAACATCAGCAATGGACCAAGAGAAAACCAAATCGATCAAGCCTTGACGCGGCCTGGATTCTGCTTTCTTTGAAGATGCTGTGTTCATCATCATCTCTCCTTCTTCTTTATATTATTTAGTGCCCAAAACCCTTTTATCATTCCAACATTAGAATCCTCGAAAACAAATAAAAACAAACACTCGAACACTTTATATTACACACACATGCACAGACTAATAACAGAAGGGTCGCTTACCAGCTAAGAGAGCAGGATAGGAAGAAGACAAACCAGAAGTATTGGTAATGGTATAGACTAATGCGATGAAAGAGAAAGATATATATGCTCAAAATTATGATTTTGAGGTTTCAAAAGCTTCAATGTGTCCTAAAAGATGTAATCAAAAAGCAAATGCCCTTGCTTTTCGAAAGGAAAAAAAGAGAGTAAATGCCGTACAATTGCGCATAAGAAAGAAAGTGTATGAATGATGGAATGGAATCAAGAAAGAGACCCAAGTTGACTACAAGTCAAGAAAACAAAAGCTTGATTGCTCAATATAAGAGGGAAGTAACGGAAATCTATGTGTGGAACCCACCTCCTCTTCCTTAGCCGAGTCCTCTCCCTCTCTCACAGTGTGTGTCTCTCTAGTATGTAGAACTGTACGTCGAGCTCTTTAAGGTATATATGAGAAACAGAGAAAAAAAGATGTAGAAGACCGTTACAATCAATGGTTAAGGAAAGGGAAAGGAGAGAGAGAGAGAGAGAGAGAGAGAGAGAGAGAGAGAGAACTGGAAAATGTGGTGCTCCTGCATTTACTTCACAACAAAGAAAGCTAAACGGCATTCATTCGTCCTCCCTCTCTTTGACACTCCTTTCATCGTTAAATGTTTCTCTTTCCCACAGTGCATGGATATGTATATACCATAACTTCTCCGTACATGGACGGAATTACATAGGGCCAAGGGGGGCCATGACTCCCCCCTCAACTTTTCAAAAATATCATATACTCTCTTAAATTTTTTAAAATTTCTTGAATTAGTCTCATTCAAAAACTCTAATGGCTTCATATTTTTTTTAACAAAATTGGGATATTAGTTACATGAATTTGTGTTTCTCTGATAGACTATTACATACATTTGTATGAGTCTTATGATCGGAGAGAAAAAGAAGAAATTTTTTTTTTTTGATACATACTTGATATACATCACAATATTATATTGTCATAATCAAATACTTATGATAATATCACGTGAAAATAATATTTACAACAAGAATTTGTCTGAGTCATTGTATCATGTAATGAAGGAGAAAATAAGTAGACTATGACACTATCATAAGTTAATTTTACGGTGCCAAATAAAAATCAATTTTTAGATTTTATGACTCAAACTAATTTTTACAAGGGCTATAGGGAGGTCGGTACCTCCCCATAACTTATTAGGACAAAAGTCCACCTTTTAAAATATTTGGGATAGAAGGACATCTCCTAAAAAAAAGACATAAAAGCCCTTTTTTATATGAGGAAGACGAATAGATCATTGGTTTTGGGAATCAATATCGTTAATTCCTTGGCATCAGTTACCAAAGAGCCATTAATGGCAATATAAAAAACTAACCATTTCCTAAACTTTTTTGAATTCCAAAGAAGATGTCATTTCATTCGTTACCATCAAAGCTTCAACATTTGTTTGACAAATATATATCACTAGTTCATGCATATCTTCTTCATCACCAATTCATCACCAGTTCATCACGAGTTCAAGCTGCTATTGAGTTTGGTTTTTGTGAATCTATTCGCCGGAAATCTTTGTGATTCTTCGTCAGAAAAATTTGCGGTACTTCACCGGATTATTTGAGTTCCTCTTTTCTAACGGTATGAATTTTTACCATTTACTTTTTTTTGTTGTTTAATACTTGAAAAATCCCCAAAGTAGAACGAGATAAGCCCTAATTTGGTTGAAAAAATAAGTATTGTTTTATTTTGCCGGATTTTTTTTGCAAATATTGAGTTTGGATTCCATGGGTCATCTCAAATAGTAAGAAAATCACATATATCAAATTTTTTCTTGCTTAAAAAATTCCCAAAGTAGAAAAAGATAAGCCCTAATTTGGCTGAAAAAATAATTTTTGATTTATTTTGCCGAATTTTTAGCAAATACTCAGTTTGGATTCAATGGGTCATCTCAAACAGTAACAAAATCACATATTTCAAATTTTTTCTTGCTTTAAAAAAATATAAAAACATAAATTACACATCCCTAATTTTAGAGAAAATTTCTTTAAAATTTCTGTTTAATATTAAATACATTTACATGAATTATAAAAGTTTCATTATTTGTAAGGATGATGTTACTCTTTGGTAAATCTCTATTAATAATTTTATACTTTTCGACATTGATTTTGGTTTGTCGATAATCGATTAGTTGACATTTTTTATTGCTTATTGGTGTTAAATTTGCCTATTATTGTTAAATTCAGTTGTTTTCCATGAATTTTAACAGTTTCAGAAACTCTTAGGCATTGTGTTACTGTTCGGTGAATCTCTTTTGAGAATTCGAAGATAATCGATGTACATTTGGATTTTTTTGAAAGGTAGCTATGTTAAGTTTTTTTATTGTCTAAAAAATATAAAAACATAAAATACATAGCTCTGATTTTAGTGAGAATAATATTAAATTTGCTTGTTAATGTTAAATACATTTGTTGTCCATGAATTATAAGAGTTTCAAAAAAATGTAAAGATGTTGTAATGTGTATCTCTTTGTGAGATTTTGAAACTGTTTCAAGTTGATTTTAGTTACGGTATGGTATATCTTTTTTGAGAATTCCATGAAAATGTTGATTTCAAAACTGTAAATATGATGTTACTTTATGGTGTATCTCTTTTGAGAATTTGAAAGTATTCAACATTGATTTTAGTTTCCACGAATTATAAGAGTCTCTGTAGGCATGGTGTTTCTGTATGGTAAATCTATTTTGATAATTCAAATATATTCAACAGTAACAAAATCACATGTATCAAAAATTTTCTTGCTTAAAAAATATAAAAACATAGAATACATAGCCCTAATTTTAGTGAAAATTTATTAAAAATTTCTTTTTAATGTTAAATACAGTCGTTTTAAAATTCTTTATTTTTAATGTTAATTTCTTTTTATTTGTAGGCATGATTCTTTCTATTAAAAATTTGATACTTTTCGACATTGATTTTGGTTGGTGGATAATTGGCCATTTGACATTTTTTCGTGCTTATTAGTGTTAAATTTGCTTATTAATGTTAAATGCAGCTGTTTTCCATGAATTTTAATAGTTTCAGAAACTCTTAGGCATTGTGTTATTGTACGATGAATATCTTTTGAGAACTCGAAGATATTCGACGTACATTTGAGTTTTTTTTGAAAAGTAGTTATTTTATATTTTTTTCTTGTCTTAAAAATACCAAAAACATAAAATACATAGATCTAATTTTAGTGAAAATGATATTAAATTTTCTTCTTAATGTTAAATATATTTGTTTTCCATGAATTATAAGAGTTACATTAAAAAATGTAAAAATGTTGTTACTGTAATATGTATCTCTTTTTGAGATTTTGAAACTGTTTGACGGTGATTTTAGTTAATGTATGGTGTATCTCTTTTGAGAACTCATGTTTACAGTTTTAAAATCAACAGTCTCTTCTTAGAATTCGATAATATTCAACATTGATTTTAGTTGCCACGAATATAAGAGTCTTTGTAGGTATGGTGTTTTTGTATGGTGAATCTATTTTGATAATTCAAATATATTCAACGTAGGCTTGAGTGTTTTAGATTTTAGGTTTTACATTAGTTTAAACACTCGAAAACCTAAAATACATAATCATTAATTTAGTGAGGATGGCTTCAATTTTTTTCCTTAAAGTTAAATACATTTGTTTTCCATGAATTATATGAGTTTCACAAAACTCTATGCATTGTGTTATTGTATGATGAATCTCTTTTGAGAAGTCGAAGCTCTTTGACGTACAAAATCACATATTTTATACGTAGTGTTAATGTTTTTGGGATTCAAGACAGTTTCCCTCATCAAATGTTTTCAATTAGTGTCTTTAAAAATGATCGAATTTGATATTCGATTGAAAAACAGTCATTGAATGGTTTTTCGGTGGTTTTCAACTCGATTGAAAAACACAAATATCATTGAAAATTTATTTTTAATGTTAAATACAATTGTTTTAAAATTCTCTATTTTTAATGTTAATTTCTTTTTGTTTGTGGGCTTAATATTACTCTTTGGTGAATCTCTATTAAAAATTTGATACTTTTAACATTAATTTTGGTTGGTAGATAATCGGTCATTTGACAATTTTTTTTCTTGCTTATTAGTGTTAAATTTGCTTATTAATGTTACATGCAGTTGTTTTCCATGAATTTTAATAGTTTCAGAAACTCTTAGGCATTGTGTTACTGCATGGTGAATATCTTTTGAGAATTCGAAGATATTCGACGTACATTTGAGTTTTTTTTTTTGAAAAGTAGCTATTTTATATTTTTTTCTTGTCTGAAAAATACCAAAAACATAAAATTCATAGATCTAAATTTAGTGAGAATGATATTAAATTTGCTTATATTTTGTTTTCCATGAATTATAAGAGTTCAATAAAAAAATGTAAAAATGTTGTTACTGTAAAGTGTATCTCTTTTTGAGATTTTGAAACTGTTTGACGATGATTTTAGTTACTGTATGGTGTATCTCTTTTGAGAAATCATGTTTACAGTTTCAAAATCAACAGTCTCTGTTTAGAATTTGAAAATATTCGACATTGATTTTAATAATGTCTCTATTGATATGATGTTTCTGTATGGTGAATCTATTTTGATAATAATGATGAATCTATACGAATTATAAGAGTCTCTGTAGGTATAGTGTTTCTTTATGATGAATCTATTTTGATAATTCAAATATATTCTACATTTATTTGAGTGTTTTAGATTTTAGGTTTTACATTAGGTTAAACACTAGAAAACCTAAAATACATAATCATAAATTTAGTGAGGATGACTTCAATTTTTTTCCTTAAAGTTAAATACATTCATTTTCCATGAATTATATGAGTTTCACAAAACTCTATGCGTTGTGTTACTGTATGATGATATCTTTTGAGAAGTCAAAGCTCTTTGACGTACAAAGTCACATATTTTGAATATATATTATTTAACTAAACTGTTCGATGTTGATTTTGGTTTTAGTTATTGTAATATAATTACAGTACACCGTGACACTATACAGGGCCATAACAAAGACACGGTCCTCATCAGCAAAAAAATATGAGTTTAAATGTAGGGAAGTAGTTGAAGAACAAAAATCTGAACAACATAAGAATGTTGATAAATATAATCCACAATATAGATCTAATATAATTGCTATTATACGAGCAATGGATAAAATTATCTTCAACGAAGAGCACAAGAAAATGTTGAAGAAGACCCCATTTTGGTTGCTATTTGAGAGCATTATAGACAAACATGTTGACAAAAAATGGTGCAGAAAAAGTGAAAACATTATACTTGAGATAATTTTATGTTTAAACGCCAACAATTCCAGATTTTGTATAGGGACAGAAGAAGTAAAAATTCGGAGAAATGGTGTGAGTTTGATATTTGGGATTCAAGACGGTTTTGAGAAAATTGACTCAATATTAAATGGGAAGGTGTTGACTCCAATTGTTAAACGAAGATTTAAAAATGATGGAAGGTTGACAACACCAATTATAAAGAGTAGACTTATCCAAGCATCAAGGGGCAGCACAAAAAATGATTTCAAGAATGTTGCTAGGTTACTGTGTCTTTACTTGTTAGTCACAGTTTTTTTTACCACAACGCGGCAGACACTAACCTGGGGGTATATTCCATACATAAAGGATTTGGATGAGATTAAAAAATATAACTGGTCTCAATCAATACTCAATGCACTTATTTCATGCCTTACAAAAAAAAAGAGAGACACCTGACACAGTCACTAGATGCGTCCTTGTAATACCGGCTAGTGTTTTAAATAAAAGTCGTATGGTCAATTTAATGAGTTATTAGTTTATAAGCATCACACATTTGTTTTAATGTTGTATTTGAATTTTGCAATTTTGGATATGTGAGCACACATCAATTATCTGACCAGATTGCTCAAAAAAAATTTCAAGGTTTCTCAAATGGAACTTAACGCTCCTGAGCATGGCAATCAGACAAAAAAAGTTGGCAAAAATCAAGGCCAAAGATGTAAGTTTCAGTATTTGTTCATAATTTAAAATATAAGAATAACAAATGTTTTAAAAATTTATTGTTATTGTTGATGTCGTTGTTTATTTACAGGTGATGAAGAAAAAATTGAAGAGAACAAAAGAAGAAAAGTTATTTTTCATATCACGAAGGATTACAAAGGAAGAGAGAAACAAGTTGATGGAATTGAGAGGAATGAAATTATTGAAGGGAAAAAAAAGTATCTAGTTAATCATAAGGGTAATGGGCAAGATGAAGAAGGACGTGTTGATTATGATGCACGGGATAACACGGGAGAAGAGAAGCAGAAAATGGGGCCATTAGATGTTCTAGTTGATGTGATTCTCACTGACTCAACAGAGAAACAATCATCTGAACAGGTTGTTTGTAACAAAAATGAAAAAGAGAAAATCATGAAAGAAAGAGATGAAGTTATGAGACTTGTTTCTGAGATGAGGCAGAAAGATCAAGCAAGGATGGAAAAAAAACGAGAAGCTATCAAATGATAATGAAATTCTTAGAACAATCATACGAAATATGGTCAGCACAGAGAGAGAACAGGTAAGTAGTACAACAATTTTTTAAAAAAATTATTTGTTTATGGTATCAGTAAATGTTGCAATTATTTGGTGTCTTTACTATATTAAGAATCTTTTACTATTTGTGGTCACTCTTTTTGTAGGTTGAATATTTCCTTTATTGTCACTCTTTGATTGCACTATGTTTTATTATTTGTTGTCACAACATTCTGTATTGCAACAAGACAACCAATCATTATATTATTTCATGGCAACTCAAATCACGGAATTCATATTGACATTGATTGATCAGGACATACAAATATTAGATCTTGAGAGTTCGGTTGAACAAAAGAGGAAAGAAAAGGACACATCAAAAGCTGAGAATGTACAACTAAAACAAATAGTGGCACGACTTGAATCCGAAAAAGAAGAGATGGTGGAACAGATTAATGAGTTGTCTGTTCATGTCATAACCCAACAATATCAGACTGCTCATGTACATAAAGTATTGCCACACAGTGCTGAAAATAAAGGAAAGGAAAAATCTACTGTTAAAAAAAGAGGAGGAGAAGTTGAGGAAACCAAAAGAGACCCAATGCAATTGAAGAAAGTTCAAATGTCAATGGTTCGAAAGTTGAAAGCAAAAGAGAGGAAAAGGAAAAAGGATGCAGACTATGAGTAAAACTTCAAAAAAAAGGGTAAGAAACACATGAAAACATCCAGTGACATTATCATCGTTGGTGATTCATCAGAACAGACAAGAGAAAGGAAAAAGAAAGAAAAGTATGAAAGGGATATGAAAAGGTTGTGAAAAATTTGTCAATCAACAGATCCATCCATATACAAAAAATTAAGACAGATTGAGCAAGCAGAAGGAACTATGTAAGTGTACTAAATCATTTTATATGTGTATTTCTTTTGGGGGCTGGTTCTCAGTATGTTGTGTATGTTGTTACTCTTTCGTTGTTTTTTAAGTATCATTGCGTTATAACTATGCAGATCAACAATATGGCCCGGAATGTTTGTCGGAAGCTATATAAATGTTGAAAATGCTTTGAAAGTTATGGGAGGAGATGCGCTTTACAACAATGTACGTACTATAGACGTTAAATTTTTTCATTCATTTTATGAAAATGGTTCTAATTGCAGCCATGTTTTTTTTTTATAGATCATAGACTGTTGGGGTGATATTTTGCATGAATTTGAGGAAGCCCGTGAACAATCAATATTTAAGCGACGATTTTTCTTCAACAGTTTTTGTTGGGTAAGTTGGATTGAAATGAATGATTATATAAATATTATAAATATTTTGAAATATGCATTTGTCACATATTTAATCGTCCACATCACGAAAATTGTAGACCTTTGTGACTTTCTCATGGCTATATTATTCACGTGAAGTTGAAATTGACAATAAACTCCTACTTGGGAGAGATTATCAATACCTTGTATTTCCCATGAATTCAATTGGTGAAAACGAGGATGGACAGCCAAACCATTGGACACTTCTAGTATTGGATACTGATGTTGGCATTTGTATACACTACAATTCGTTAAAACCGAGAAGCGGGATAAGAGATGTTTGGCTCAAAGATGCAACCATACTAGTAATCAAAACAACCATATACAACATTTTACAAAATTTTATGAGTTGCAATAATTACTACATTTCAATTGATTACTACTTATTTTGAAATACAGAAGGATTATGTTGAGCAAAAGATATCCGACATGCAAATGTCAAACAGAATGTTAGTCGAGACTCAGGATAGAGTTCTGCCAATTTATTCGTCCGACAAATGTCCACAGCAAAAAGTTGACTCGTACGTATTTCACATAATGTTTTATGAATGAACAAAAAATACACACACTGATACTGAAAAAATACACGTAATACAGGGTTGATTGTGGCCTATATGTTTGCTATATAATGAGAAAATTAGCACTTGGTGAAGAAATACAACTGAAATTAACAATAGCACAGGTGAAACAATTCCGATCAGAAATGATTGAACTGTTCTTGAACCATCCCAAATCTTGGACAGAAGAAGATTTCAATGAACGGAAGAAACTGAAGACAAAATATGGAGTCAAAGATTAACTGGATACAATTGAATGTTGGCAGTTTATTGCATATGTCTATAATTTGACTGGTCAATTTTTTGAAATGTAATTTAAGGTTAATATGTTAAGATTTCCATTTTTGTGTTTGAATAACACTTTTATTAATGTTATATTATTCCAGCTTATGTTTCATTAATTTAATTTCCCTATTTCCTGTATCTCTTTGGTGACATTGTTTGCATGACAACTTTTCGAGTCTCTCTTTAGGTGTAATTCTTTGAGTAGACAAATATATATTGTCACAATTTATGATTAATCTATTGTTGTCACTCTTTAGTAACACTACTTGGGCACTATTAAGGGGGCATTACATGATGTCATTGCTTGGCCTCCCATTGTCATTATATCCTGTCTCTTTTTGGTGACAATGTTTCTATGTCAACTTTTCGAGTCCCTCTTTAGGTCAAACTCTTTGAGTGGGAAAATATATATTGCCATCATTTATGGTCAAACTATTGTTGTCACTCTTTTGTGACACTACTTGGGCACTATCAAGGGGGCATTACATGATGCAATTGGTTGGACTTCCATTGTCATTATCTCGTGTCTTTTTTTAGTAACACTGTTTGCATGAAAACTTTTCGAGTCCATCTGTAGGTGCAACTCTTTGAGTGGACAGTTATATATTGTCATTATTTATGGTTAACCTATTGTTGTCACTCTTTAGTGACACTACTCGGGCACCATCAAGGGGGCATTATATATGATGTAATTGGTTGGACCCCCATCAAGGGCGGAACCAGGAATTTTGTTTAGGGTGGGCACTTTAATTATGCACTTTAATTTTTTTTTCCTTCTAATCAATCACACTATATAACATATTTATATTTATTATATTATATTTGATATATGAAGTCCATTTAACATAAAAAAATTCCAAAACAAAAATGTATATTGCCAAGAGCGGAGCCATGAATATCTATGATAGAGGCAAAATATAACTGGTATAAAAAAAATATTAGCTGAAATTAATACAAAAAAATTTAGTTCAAGAATAAAAAAAAAGTAAGAATTAACACTAAATTATTGTGAAATAGTAAATTCAATTTTTATTTAGCCGAAACAAAAATAAAAATTTTGTTTTTAATTTTGGACTAAAAAAAAGGAAGGATAAGATAAGTTTTAGTCAAGTGGGCCAAAAGTTTTGTTTTTTAATGATGGTGGGCCAAAAATTTTATTTTTTAATGATGGTGGGCCAAAAGTTTTGTTTTTAATGTTGGACCAAAAATTTTGTTTTTAATGTTAGACTAAAAGTTTTATTTTTTTAATAGCTTTGAGTGGATTCTGATAGGTCAAATATTTGATTTTTTAATAAATTTTGGTAGATAATAGTGAGTTCAATTTTTTTTGTTTTAAATGGGCTTAATTTTTTAATTATTTTGGGTAAATAATGTAAGCCTAATATAAATGAGGGGGCACACATAATATATATGTATAAATATATAATACATATATCTAACTAATAAAAAAAAAATGAGGGGAGACACATGCCCACCCTGGCCCCTGCCTCCCTCTGCCTATGACCCTCATTGTCATTATCTCGTGTCTCTCTTTGGTAACACTATTTGCATGTCAACTTTTCAAGTCCCTCTGTTGGTGCAACTCTTTAAGTGAACAAATATATATTATCATCAATTATGGTTAACCTATTATTGTCACTCTTTAGTGACACTACTTGGGCACAATCAAGGGGGCATTACATGATGTCATTGGTTAGACCCCCATTGTCATTATCTCGTGTCTCTCTTTGGTGATACCGTTTGCATGACAACTTTTGAGTCCCTCTGTAGGTGCAACTCGTTGAGTGAGCAAGTATATATTCTCATCATTTATGGTCAACCTATTGTTGTCACTCTTAGTAACACTACTAGGGCACTATCAAGACGCCATTACATGATGTCATTGGTTGGACCTCCATTGTTATTATCTCGTGTCTCTCTTTGGTGACACTGTTTGCATGACAACTTTTCGAGTCTCTCTGTAGGTGCAACTTTTTGAGTGGGCAAATATATATTGTCATCATTTATAGTCAACCTATTGTTGTCACTCTTTAGTGACACTACTTGGGCACAATCAAGGGGGCATTACATGATGTCATTGGTTGGACCTCCATTGTCATTATCTCATGTCTCTCTTTGATGACATTATTTGCATGCTAATTTTTTGAGTCCCTCTTTTGGTGCAACTCTTTGAGTGGTCAATATATATTGTCATCATTTATGGTCAATCTATTGTTATCACTCTTTAGTGACACTACTTGGACATTATCAAAGAGACATTACATGATGCCATTGATTGGAACCCTATTGTCAATATCTCGTGTTTCTCTTTGGTGACACTGTTTGCATGACAATTTTTTGACTCCCTCGTTAGGTGCAAGTCTTTGAGTGTGCAATATATATTGTCATTATTTAGGTTCAATCTATTATTGTCACTCTTTACTGACACTACTTGAGCACTATTAAGAAAGCATTATATGACGCCACTGGTTGGTGTATATTAATTTTTATCTCATGTAAATTTTTAGTGACACTATTTGTATGTCTAATATTTGTCTCCACTATTTGATGACAATATATACTTTAATATGTGGTATCACTTATTTTGTACAGGTTGTATTGGACTACTTTTAGTTGTATAACTAACTATTAGCTGACACTCTTTCTTGTCATAAATTTTATTGTTTTTGGACATAAATTCTTATGGAATTAAAAAAAGAAAAAAAAAACTCCGATCAACAAAACTAAATGAACACTGGAAAAACATTAATTTAAAACAGTAATCCAATCACAAAGCCACATTACATGTTTTTTTGTTGTGGCTTCCTAACCGCCCACAACGACCACATTGAATTCGCCTAATAAGTTCACCAGGTGACCTTATTCTACACTTCTTTGGTCTACCAGACTGCTTCTTAGATAATGGCGGCAATATCTCAGCTTCCTCCACCGATAAATTTAGACGACAAAGAGTCGGGATAGAAAATATAGTTTGAGAATATGTTTTATTGTATGTGCTTACATGATAATAAAAATCCACAAACTCGTTCATATTCCTCCCACTTTTATATATCGCAGCTACCGCATTAGAACAAGGAAAACCATTAATTTGTCACTGAAAACATGTGCACGTTCCATTCTGAATGTCAACATAAACCGAAAGATATGAGTTGACTTCGTAGACTTCGTTGCTTGAAACCCTCACAGACCAAGATCTCCCTTCAACAAATGCAATATGTAATTTAGATTTCATAGCAAGACACAAATTTCCATTCCATGTGTGAGATGTAGCCAACCTGCACCCCATCTGATTCATTAGTTGTCCCCGTATAGTGTCCACCATGCTTGTGATCGGTAAATTTTGTGCCTTAATTATCCAAGAATTAAATGACTCCATTGCATTAGAGGTCATCTCACCGTAACGTTTACCTTTAAAATGAGCATTTGCCCAGTTTTCATAATGAAGATTTTCCAAGAATCTATCCACATTGGGTCCACCTTCACGTCTTAAAGCTTCAATCTTCTCATTAAATATTGCAATTGTTGGAGCATATGAGGCCTCACGAAACAAATTTATCAGATACTTTCTCAGGACATTTGAAAACCGAGACCTGCTAAACTTGTCACTCAAGTTTGCCTTCAAATGCTGCAAACAAAAAACATGGTGGCACCTTGAAAAAACCTTGGGCATAGCTTCCAACAACCCAGCACTCCGGTCAGACACAAATGTAAGCACTCGTTCAGGATCCAAAACCACTGACAATTGTTATAAGAACCAATGTCAATTAGTCTCATTCTTTGAATCGACCACCGCATAGGCTAAAGGGAATAAACCTGCCAAGTAGAGTAATAACATACAGATTCAAAAAAAAAAGATTCAAAAAAACTTTCAAAAAAAAAAAAGGACATAAACAGTAACAGTATACAGATTCAATTACCAAAAAAAACAAAAACAAAGGAAGACAATAAACAGTAACAGTTTAATAATACAAAAACACCATATACAAACAAAATTATACCTTGGTTTTCATCTTTTCCAATGGCCGAAAGAATATTTCCTTTGTACTTTCCTTTAAGGAAGGTTCCATCTACAAACAAAATAGGCCAACAGTAGTTGAACCCATCAATGCATGCCTTGAATGATACAAATAACCTATAGAATCGGTTAGATATTTGATCACAATCAAGCACTATATGACTACCGGCATTTGTATTATTCACCGCATCTACATACCAACGTAATTGATCATAAGACAAAGAATAATTCCCAAAAAGCAATGCTTTTGTTTTTTCCACACCTAACAATGCTTGGTCATATGATATTGTAAGGTCATACGATGAACGAAAATTGCTAATCACCTCAGTTGGACGAGTGTTCGTCTTTTCACAGACATTGTCAACAATTAGATCTGCAATCAAATTGGAAGACATCCTCTTGTTTTGGGTTATGCGTAGGGCTAATCCACAAGTGTGTTGGTTTTGTAGTTTCCTTATATAAAAGCAGCCATTCACCCTCTGAAGAGTAGCAATGACATGCCACTTGCATCCTGTAACGTATTTCGATGCACATTCCACAACTACTCTTGTCTTACAATTCTTCGCATAATTGAAATTAAACTCAACCTCAACTGCATATTTGCATAGAGCAATCCGAAAATAGGTAACACAAACTTCAAACTTCTGACCTTCACACTTGATTTCATTTTTCCACCCAGATGGTAAAAAAACTTTCTTCGTATGTGAACAAAAACGAGGAAGTAAATCGACGTCAAATTCGACTCCGTCTTCAACAATATTAACATCTTCAAGCAACTCAGTATCAACCACAGCAATTGAAGTATCATTAGACACATACACCATCAATTAAATATGATTGACATTAATTAAACGTACTAACTCAAACATATTCTTCAAGTCATCATCATTTCGTAGTGAACAATTCGGATGACCTGGAATTGAATATGATATACGCACAGCCAAATTTCTCAACTCATCCCATTCCTTGCAAACTCTATGCAAAATGAAATCAAATCTTGATAAAACTTAACATCTTATAACTAACGTCTCAAGACGATATTTGCATAATAGCATGATCATTTCCTCCATGACCTTAAATATGTGTATAAACAGAAAATCAGTAATAGGTTCCCAAAACGAAAGAATGACAACAAACAATAAATCATATACGATAATGCATGTTCCAGATTTCATCAATGACCAAAAAAAAAATTAAAAACAAAATATTGACACCAAACAGTAAATCACATTCGATTCCAAAAAAATCAAAACTCTTCACGAAAAAAGTGAGGTAGAAGCTTTAAAAAACTATTTATAATCTTCAAATCATTTTAGCATGAGAGTTTCATTTATCTTTTCGGAATGAAAAAAGATATTAAACATTGAAAATATTAAATGACCAACAAAAATTAATGTTCCATGTTTTTTAAAAATTCCAATAGAATAAAATAAAAAATGTTCCACAATTTCATGAAGATATTGAATGAAAGAGTGACACCAAACAGTAAATCATATTCGATTTCAGAAAAATCAAAACTCTTCATGAAAAAAGTGATATAGATGCTTTAAAAAAACTAGTTCCAATCTTCAGATCATTTTAGCATGAGAGTTTCATTTATCTTTTCGGAATGGAAAAAGATATTAAACATTGAAAATATTAAATGACCAACAAAAATTAATTTTCCGTGTTTCTGAAAAATTCCAATAGAATAAAATAAAAAATGTTCCACAATTTCAGAAATTTCATGAAGATGCTGAATGAAAGAGTTACACCAAACAGTAAATCATATTCCATTCCATAAAATCAAAACTCTTCATGAAAAAAGTGAGTAGAAGCTTAAAAAAACTAGTTCCAATCATCAAATTATTTTAGCATGAGAGTTTCATTTATCTTTTCAGAATGGAAAAATAGATTAAACATTGAAAATATTAAATGACCAACAAAAATTAATGTTTATTTTATTTTGAAAAATTCCAACAGAATAAAATAAAAAAAAATATAAAATTTAATGCTCCACAATTTCGAAAATTTCATGAAGATGTTGAATGCCGGAATTTTGAATACTTACAGATTAATGGTGTCTCGTTTAGTAAAGAACATTCTTGAACATATGAGAGAAATGCTTGAATTGGTGAAGAAGAAAATACAATGAGATAAATGCTTGAACTGGTGAAGAAGGAATACTAAAGCAGCTTCTTGAACCGGAAAGAAGATACAAAAGAAGAATATGACTTGAAATTTTAAAATTCAAATGATACACAAATATCAAAAGGAATCTTGAAAGTCTCAATTCTAATATTTAGATATTGAAAATATAAAAGTTGTATATTATGTATGACCTATTTTTGGTAGGGGTAAATATGTAATACATTCCAAAAAGAATTTGAAAATATTTTTAAATGTGTACTTATTGACAAATAAGTCATGAAATAGAGGACTTAAAGGAGGATAAGTTTGAAGGTAGAACTTAAAACCAAATAAGTTCTAAAAAATGTACCCTCATCCCATTATCTCTTTTTACAATTCATATTCATAGCCGCCTCAACCATAGGGGCCAATAAAGCCTGGATTTTAGGCCCATTTTTAAGGAAAACCTCATAATTTATAGATGTGTTATTATGTATAGTAATAGTTCAAACAAAACTTTGAATCCATTACAAATAAGTCCCACAAAAAACTTAGATTTAAACCCAAACAAAATATTTTAACTTAAATAAATTGAGTCTATTAATTTAATAGTTAATTAGGTTATGGTCCCTCCATTGGTGTGTAAACTAACTTTAATCCTACCAAATTTTAATATATAAAAAAGATATTCCATGTTGTGTGGGCGTGAACGTATAAAAGTTAGACAGTTAGTATGTTTTCATTATCTATTTTACCCTTGTCACATGATTTCAGCTTATAATACAGCTAGTTTCTTTTTTTTTGTTTATTTTGCATTTGTTATTAGGGATTTTGTGGTGTTGTCTACAAGTTTCGAATTTCAAATTCATGAACCAAACAAATATGGAATATATCGGTCGTTTATCTTAAGCGTTGATTTGGTAGGTACACAAATTAAGCTACAGGTACATAGCATATGCACTATGAATTTAAGCTACTGGCACATGTGAATAACATTTGAACAAAATGAGGGAAAAGTTATCTACAATGTTATTTATGTTTCTATTACAGGTACTGTAACGACAAATTTCATGTATAAATTAACACAAAATAAGGTTAGGTTACAATAGTCAATTTGATAAATTTTAAGTAAAGGATGTGGTGTTTACTCTCTTCGGCGTTCTTCTCACATGCAATGTCCTCTGATTCTCGGTAAATTTGATGAAGATGATGAACTTTGTGAAGACGAGCGGCCTGATTGGCGTATTTCTCGCTCTTCAATTGGTGGTGGCTTTGGTGGATTTGATGAATACAAGAGTTGGATAAACATATTTCTCATTCTTCAATTTGATGATGCTTTTGATGAATCTTCTCACCGTTCTTCTTTTAAATGACTTGAAGATGATTTAGATTTCTCGAAGAAGGACTTTGGCGGTGTGTTCTTCTTCTCGAAGATGAACTTGCAAGGCTTTAGCTGAAAGTGAACTTCGAGCAGAGCTTCGCTGATCTTTCTTCCTCCTTGACTTTTTCTCCTTTTTCTCTCTCTTTGGGTCTCTCCTAGACCTCTATTTATAGTGGTAGGAGTAGTTTTTCATATAAAAATGATAGTTATCCATATAAGAGTACTTTTACTTGATTACCCTTATATGTGATTTAGGTAATGGGCTACCCATAAATTTGTGGGTTTTAGTTTATGGAATTTAAGTCCAACCCATTTTACCGGTAGAAGTTTGTTTAATTTGGGTTCATGTAATTTAAGTCCATTTTAATTTAATAAGATGGTTAATTATGTTTGAGCTTGTATTATTTGGGTTGTAGAATTTATGTCCAATTCAAACCTATTTAATTAAATTTAGAATTGTATCATTTGGACTTATGAAATTTAGGTTCAACCCAATTTCATTTATCTGATTGATTTGAGCTTAATTATAGACATTAATTTGTTAATTAAATTTTTAATGTCTGCAGATACATTACAAAAATCACAGCAAAAAATATTATGAATTTTATTGCAATGAAACCCTATTTTATAAGAAAAAAAACATTATAATCCTTGTTGTCGTTTAGATACATAGCATAGACACAATAAATTTAAGTTACATGTCCATGCGAGTAACCTTTGATGAAAATGAAAGGGAAGTTATCTACAATTATATTTGTGTATATATATATTTATATTCTTTTCAATTAAATATTAATGTACTTATCTCGTGGATGTATATATTCGTATAATATACATAAATGATGATCAATCCATATAGTTCATATACCTGTGAACCACCAGCTAATGGATACGTTAATCGAGAACATGTTATCTTTTTCTAATATACCTTTCTGACGATCTGTATTTATGGAGAAAAATGTACATTATAATTACGTTACTTTTTACAATAGGTGTTTCAATTACGTGATGGTATTGTCGTTACTTTTGCAATTTTAAAAGGCGTTAGTTATGTCAATTACTTTAACTTTTCATCAGGAACCTACTCTAAAAGCAAATTGACGAGTGAGTTTTTTTTTTTTGGAATCCTATTGAGTATAGGTACTGGCCTCCAAAAAACTCTTAATTTAACTCACGAAATTAAAAGGCTCTAAAACCAAACTTTTTAAGAACTAACAATAAAACTAAACCTACGGAAAAAAATTCGAGTCCACACTTTTTTTTTCCCTAACCTCCAACCAAGCCTAAACTTATCATCATAATTTTCAACTCTCTCTACAACAACACATAACTAAATTTCATTTTTACTTCTATAGGTTCGTTTGTTTGGCGGGAGAATGATAGAAAATGCAAGAAATATAAACTTTTTAAAATTTTTATGTGTTTGGTTAGTATAAAAAGGAAAATGATAGAAAAAAAAATTTTCTTTTATGCTTGCATTTTCTCACAAATGACCAACTTTTTTTTCTTGTAAAAAACACAAGAAAATGCAAGAAAGTTGTGATCTATAACTAACTTTCCATTTTACCCTTCTTTTTCTTAAAATATTTTATTAGTTATTAATTTTTAAAAATTTTAATATGAATTTGATTAATCATATAATTTGGCCCAAAAACATCTGTGTTGGTGATTGTCTTAGAATTAGGTTTCGAGTCACTTTTTTAAAAACTTTTAACTTTCAATTAAAATTACATATTTTTTTTCCTTTTTAGACCGATTTAATATAATTAAGGGTACTTTAGATAATTACAAAAAAATTCTTATAACTTTCCTTTCTTTCAAATAATAGAATGAAATTTTTTTTAAAACTTTCCGGAAAATTTTTTATTCTAACCAATTACATGCATAAAAATATATTTTTACCATTTTATTTTCTTTCACTTCACTTTCTATCATTTCACTTTTCATCATTTTTTTTCTTCTTAACCAAACGGACCCTAAAGCACAATACTCCAAAATCATCACAAAAAACATTCACATTTAACTTGGTAGTTGGCACACAAGCTCAGGACTAGTGGGTTATGGTCAATGATAACTAAATATTATGTGAAATTAATCATAGTCTATTGTTCTATACCTTTAGGATTTTTTTTTTAATTTCAAACTTGTATTATATTTTTGATAGATTGTTTTTGATTATTTTGTTGATGATCTTTTTATAATATAACTAGAAAATAACTATCCATTTATGAAAAAATAAAATTAAGTGAATTAGCAATACTATCAATTAAAAAAAAAAAATTGGTAGCAAAACTTAAAAATAAAAACTTAGTTAGTATTTTTGAATTTTAAAAATAAAAATAAATTAAAAATAAATTTTTATATTGTTAAAAACTAAAACCGTTAAATATTGTTTTCACTTTAGGCCTGGCAATGTGTCGGGCCGCCCATATTCATATCATATAATTATAAGTTTTATAAAATTAAAAACTTGACATTAAAAATAACTTGTTCAATAATTTTATGGAATAAAATTTTTGAATGTGCGACTATTTTTGTTTGGCCCCCTCATGATAAAATTCTGATTTTGATCCTGTCTCTGTACAGTGTTTGTATACCTTTGTGTCCTAGTCGTATGTTTGACACCCTGTATTGAAATTAATCGCTAACATATGTCGCTAATTATGATTCTATATAATCAATGACTATTTTAAAAAATTTTAAAAAAATAAATGAACCTCAAAATTAGATTATTTACAACAAATTGAGTCAACTATAATATAAGTCATATTTCGAATTAAAAGAAAAATGTCATAATATCTGACTGGTATAATATATGAATGATATGTGTGTGTCAGATATATATATTATATTTATATAGCTGCACATGTTCTAGAAGTTCAAGTGTCAAAGAAACAAATAAAAGATGTGACTATAGAAAAAAATACGACATGTGTTTCAACCATAAGAAAAAAATAATAAAGCATATGGATTAAAAATGGACATTTGTCCCATGAGCTCACTTGGCTCACCAAAACCCAATGACGTGAGGGAGAGAAAAGTCTTGAAATGTTGTCTATAAATAGTCATGCTCTCGCCATTTGAACGTCACAGCAATAACAGAGAATAAGGAGCGAGAAAGGGAGAAAGAGAGAGAGGAAGGAAGGTAGAGGGAGAAAAAGGAAGAAAAATGTCAAACTTTCGATGGCGTGAGAGGTCGTCTTCCTGACCAAAAAATTTGGGTGAGAATGTTGGGTTATGATTCAATAATTTTATAGGCCCAAATCAACTAAATTTGATCCTCATTAATTATTTTCTGATCAAGTTCGGGTATTATTATTTTTCGTTATTTACTTCATATTTTGAAGTTGACTATTCCATTTTTATTCTAAAATATTATTATGCTTTTTGCCGCAGTACACGGTACCGATATCAAGTAGCGACGGAGGTAGAGTTTCCTTTATCTTTTACTGTCATTGATATATCTTATACATATTTTAGGGTTTCATATCAAATCTATTTTAATTATATAATGTAATATTATATCACATTAATCATGGGGTTGAATTCGGGTTTTATCAATAAATCGTGATCATGTACATGTTATATTTTTATATCAAAACCATGATTATAATCCAGAACCAAGCTTAGAAAATGTTTGGATTTTAATTTTTCATATTTCTTTAATGTTTGACTTCCTCCTTGATATTAGATGCGAATACGATATAAACCTGTTTTATGACATTGATGAATTTACTTTAGATGTGCACAATTGATGACAAATGGTTAATGGATTGGTGGTCCTTGCGAGGATTCACAGTAGTCCTACTAGTCATTATGTTAATTGGTTAGTAATATCGGTTGTCGTGAGTAGCCTATGTGACACCACATAATTTTCAATATTAGTGTTCCCAAAAAAATAAGAAGGGCACCGGGTTCCATAGGATGCACCCCCAAAATTATCTCTAGAGATGATTCATGCGTATGCTACAAAATTAATGAATTTATATGATCGATATGTGATGCATTCTTTTGATTCTTTACTTTGACCTATTCCTACATTTACTTGTTCAATTATATTATGTACTATTTTAAAACCTTGATAATCATTGATAAGTGTTATCCTACTAGGCTAGTGAACTCATGTTTATTTAACATTTTTCCAAAATATAAAGCAAGTAAGGGAAATTAGGTAGAGGATGGCAAATAGAGACTGTTACTACTATTCTCTTTATGTCATATTAGAATGTTTTATCTAATCAAGTGGGAATTATGTTTTTTTTATCAGCTCAGGAATATAACCATACGTAAAATGTATTAAGAATAGTATAAAGAAGGTTATTATGAGTTACGTGTAGTTTTATTCCTTGGGAAAAATCAGGGCGTTACGGAGTGGTATCAGAGCCTAGGAATTAGGGCTGACATGGGATCATGCTTACTTGTAATTATTGTCACGAATAGCTTATTCTAATGTCTGTAAAGCTAACCTTTTTATGAATACATGTATGATATCCTGGGACGACATCTATATGACACAAACTGACATGGGCTCTGCAGTAGCTAACGAAGCCCAGAGTTATAGGGTCAGTCTAGAAGCGTACAATCTGGTAGTTCAGGAGGTCCATGATGTGGCTAGCACTTGGCCTTTTACACCATTTGCTGAGCAAAAGAGACTGGTGCACCACTAGCTGACCTCATAGTTGAGTGTAATCTGTGAAGCGCTTAGTATGGAGACCAACCCCACCTTTATCAGGAGATTCTAGATGGACTAGCGATATTAGACATCCAATGGGCCCCAATTGCAGCTAAAGTGGGATAGTCAGCTAAAGCTCCTAACTCACTCAACACTAATGAATGATTGAACCTAGGACCTAGTGAACCCAAAGTGGCCCCAAATACTATACCACCTGAGGAAAACAATCATGCACTGTCTTCTGGTTCTGCGACCGTGCTCCCTGCAAAAGGGGGCATGAAGCTTTGGATCCCTAACCTCATTTTTGACCTCACTAATGTAGAAAGTTTTGTTTGTAAATAGTGGCAACCACTAAAATAGTGGGAGTTTTATACAATAACTGCATCACTTGGCTGTGACTATCCTAGATCTTTTTGCCTGTATGTAATAGTTGCATCTAGGATAATAAACCAAGTTGTAACAAAAAGTCCTTTTTTTTAACTAAGATGCTAAGATGTATAACTTTTGCTAACTATGTGAAATTAAAGTTATTCTTAGCTTTTGAATGTGGTGGTAGTTTGTAAATGCAGTAATAGTATTATAGACCAACAAGAGACGTCCATCAATGACCAGTCCCTTTCAGCACCATAGAACACCATGAGTGGAATTTACCAGTACTTAAGAGAACTGACCACTTTGACACGACAACAAGCAGGAAATAATAACCACACTACGGTAACACAACCAACAGTTCAAGAACAAGTAAATGTGGCCAAAACGTGAAAAATGGTGATACTCAAAAAATTTTTGCGGCAGCATCCTCCTGCCTTTCAGGGAAGTGCAAAGTCATATGATGCAGAGAGGTGATTTCAACAAGTGAAAAAGGTAATGGATGTGATGAATATTACCACGGAGTTACGAGTTACCCGGGCCTCTTATATTTTTGATGGTGAAGCCGACCACTGGTGTAATACAATCAAAAGAATGAGGGACATAGACCAATGATGTGGACCACATTCGAAGGGATGTTCAATGATAAATATTTTCTAGAGTTCGCAAGGGATAAGATGTTCTCTGACTTCGTAGAGTTGCAACAACGTAACATGACGGTTCCGTAGTATGAGTCCAAATTGCTGAACTCTCTCGCTTTGCCACGGAGTTAATTTCTACTGATGCAAGGAAAGTCAAGCGATTTGACCAAAGTCTTAAGCCTTCTATCTGAGGGCGTCTCATAGCTCATCGACTAAAGAACTATAAGAAACTGGTGGAATGAGCTATACTAGTAGAAATAGTTTTAGAGGATACCTAAAATATTAGAACTAGTCGACAAGGCAGAGAAAGTCAGACGGAAAATAGTGGTAGTGGTAATCACCAAAGAATGGTCCCATATCGACGACCAGAACAAGATACTAATGGAAAGAGGGGTGCGAATCAGAGACAAAGTTCTGAAAATTAGAACATAACATCTACTGATACAAAACGATGTTTTGGGTGTGGGCGAACAAGACATTATAAGAATCAGTGTCCCTTCACGTCTTCTCAAGGGTTAGCCAATCAAGGCTCTTATCAGCAATTCAATCAATCTCGTCCACAATAACGCCTTTACCCTACTCAGACGGCAGGATCAACAACTTAAGTAGGACTTTCGCAATCATTTCCAAATCAGGCACAACAAAAAAATTTAGAAAGTAAAATAGCAGTTACCGAAAGGCAATCTCAGATCTATGCAATGACTGTACCAGATAATAATGCCTCTAACGAAGTGATTGAAGGTATCATTCTTCTTTATAATTCTTGAGCATGTATTTTGTTTAATCCGAGGGCAACCCATTCTTTTATTCACACTTCATATGTTGTTGCATTAGAGTTAGAATTCAAACCTTTGGATCGCACATTGTGTATAAACCTACCTATGGGGGATTGCTTGAAAACGGCTAAGATATGCATGAGTTGATTGTGGAATTAGTTGCCTTAGAGATAATTGAATATGACATAATTTTTGAAATATACCTATTGTCTTCTTATCATGCTATCATGCATTGTCATTCCCTATAAGGAACAGAGGAGTTCCTTGCCAATTTAATTGGGAAAAAATTGGGTGAGACCTCATATGAAATCATCTTGGTGGTGCATGACTTTCTTGATGTATTTCCCGACAAGGTACCTGGACTACCCCCGCAAAGAGAGGTAGAATTTACTATTTAGGTATGCCCTAGTACTGAACCAATTTTTATTGCCCCTTACCATATGACACCATTAGAGTTAAAAGAATTAAGAAAAAAGTTGGATGAGCTTAGGGCTATTGGATTCATTCGGCTAAGTACTTCGCTTTGGGGGTGCTCCTATTCTCTTTATGAAAAAGAAAGATAATACACCGAGACTCTGTGTTGACTATCAGAAGCTGAATCGGGTGACAATAAAGAACAAATATTCTCTACCATGTATTGATGACTTATTTGATCAACTCAGAGGTTCTCGTTATTATTCTAAAATTGATCTTCGAACTAAATACCACCAACTTAGAATTAGGGAGCAGAATACCCCCAAAACAGCTTTTCGGACTCGATATGAACACTTTGAATTCTTTTTTTTTTTTTTTGATACAAAGATATAACATGGTTCGATACAACATACCTACTTAGTACACCATACCTACATCCACAGACCAAGAATCCACATCGATATATTATTCACTGAAATCTGGCCATCTGGTCACACGCTTTGAATTCTTAGTGATGCCATTTGGACTCACAAATGTACCTGCAACTTTCATGGACGTGATGCACCACATATTCAGCCCCTATCTTGATCAATTTGTAATAGTCTTCATAGACTATATTCTCATTTTTCAAAGTCATTTGAGGAGCATGTACAACATCTTCGTCAAGTGCTACAAACACTAAGGGAGCACAAACAATAAGTGTGAGTTCTTGATGAAAGAAGTCGAATTTCTTGAGCACATGGGATCCAAAGGAGTGACAGTGGATCCAGCTAAGGTTGAGACTGTAATGAATTGACATCAACCTAAGAATGCAATGGAAGTTCAGAGTTTTATGGGATTGACAAAGTACTATCGAAGATTTGTGGAAGGATTTTCCAGAATAGCTATACCCATGACCTGAATCACCCAGAAATGAGAAAAATTTGAGTGGCCAAAGAATGTAAACATGTATTTAACATCTTAAAGGAAAAGTTGATCATGACACTCATTCGTACTGTACTCAAAAGTGGATACGGATGCATCATTACAAAGACTTGGGTGTGTGTTAAAGCAAAATAACAAGATGGTTGCTTATGGATCAAGACAACCAAAGGTTCATGAACGAAACTATCCCACACAAGATTTAGAATTGACAGCTGTTGTCTTTGCTCTGAGGTTATAGTATTGTCATCTATATGGGAAACAATTCCAAATTTATTCGAATTACAAAAGTCTTAAGTATATATTCATTCAAAAAGACTTAAATCTCCGATAATGACATTGGGTAAAGTATCTCAAAGATTATGACTTCACATAGCAATACCATCCGAAAAAAGCTAATGTAGTTGCTGATATATTTAGTAGAAAATCCCAAAATGCAATGGTCAACATGATGAGGGAAAAATGGTGATTGATGGAGGCACTAGAGGATTATGACCTCTGGATTCGTGAAAAAGAAGGTCAGCCACGTTCATTTAATCTCATTGTTCAACCTATTCTCCGAAAGAAAGTTGTTGAATTACAACGTTTGAACTCCTACTAGAGTCCATACACACCTAGCTGGAGGATAGAAACGTTCTTGAAAATTGGTGGTTACAAAAGGGGAAATTGTCATATCAAGGAAGATGTGTGTACCCGATAATGCTCAGCTGAAAGAAGAGATACTCAGAGAATATCATCACTCTAAATTTTTCATACATCCTGGTAGCACAAAAATGTATCGAGACATAAAACGTGAATATTGGTGGAAAGGAATGAAGAAAGATGTGACTAAATTTATAGCTCGATGTATACTGTATGTCAGCAAGTAAAAGTGGAGCATCAGAAATCTGGTGCGTTGTTACAATTCTTACCTATCCCAGAGTGAAAATGGGATCATATCACTATGAATTTTGTGATTGAATTGCCCAGAACTTCAAAAAGATACAATGCAATATGGACAGGGTCAAATGGAATCATATCACCAAATCGGCTCATTTCTTAGCCATAAATGGGGTAACATAGTTATGGAACTCGATCTCAATCTTGGTAATCAACCACTATCAGATAAAGTTAATGATAAAGCAATGGCCAACAACAAGTAGAAGCAAGCCAAGAAAAAGCCTTGAATAAACCCTCCAAGCAAAAGGAGGTGAACAAGCTATTTTTTGAGAAACACCTTGATCTAATAGGTGTGCATAGAATCCCAACACACTAAATGTGAGCAAGATAGTAGAAATGGACCAACTGATTCACTGTAAAGTTTAGCATATAGACAGCAAAATTAGATTCTTTGTCTCTTTCGTATATGGCTCTAATGATGATATTGAAATAAGGCAGCTTGGGAGGAACTTAGCATATCATGCTAACTCTTTCAACAGTAGTCCCCGGATCTTGTTAGAGGACTTTAACATTATTAGAACCAGTGAGAAGAATCATGAAGGTAATGCATTATGGACAAATGCAATGGAGGAATTTGACCAAGACGTTGAATTGGTGGACTTGAGATTCTCTGGGATTCTTTTCACATGGTGCAACAGGAAGGGAGGATGCTTGCATATCTAGGAAGCTTGATAGGTTGTTGGCCAATGAAGAATGGATACAAAGGCTTGAACACGGCACTGCAGAATTCCTTCCAGCAGGGATTTCTGACCATAGTCCAGCTTTGGTCAAGGTGGGTGAGGCCACTAGTAGGAAATGCCCATTTAAATTTTATAATTTCTTGGCTGACAAAGAGGATTTCTTACAAATAGTTGCTACAATGTGGTGTGAAAACATGCCTGGCTCCTATCAATTTAGAGTTTGCAAGAAACTAAAGAAGCTTAAAGATATCTTCAACATCAAGGGTAAGGAACTAAGAGATATATCTATTAAAGCTAATGGGAGGAAAGTTGTTCTTCAAATGTGACAAAGAAATCTAGACCTTAACCCTTTTGATATGACAATGAGAGAGGAGAAGAAAAAATTATTATCTAAATGTATTAAAGCAGCCATAATGGAAGAAATTTTTTATAAGCAAAAATCCAGAGTCGACTAGCTCAAAGAATGGGATAAAAACACCTTTTTCTTCCACAAATCAATGGTGAATAAAAGGAATAAGAAGATACTTACCCAGAAATCCTCGGATGGTAGAGATATTGAAGGAGAGGAAACAATGAAAAATAAAATTGTCCAATAGTTTCAAAGGCTCCTTGGGGGAAATGGTTCAACTATTGACCCAATGGAAAGAAGAGAATTCATTCAATCCTGTCAATTGAGCAAAATTAGTGAAGTACAAGCTGCTAACCTGACTAATGAAATTGAGGCTAAAGAGATTAAACAAGTTTTTTTCTCCTTCAATGACATGAAAGCCCAGGCCCGAATGGTTATAACTGTTACATCTTCAAAAAGGCTTGGTCTATCATAGGGGGTAAAATCATTAATGCTATCAGAGAGTTCTTTAGAAATGGAAGTCTTCTCAGGGAGCTAAATGCTACCATTCTTTCTTTGGTGCCAAAGAACTCAAACCTAGCCTCCATGGAGGATTTTTAGCCAATCTCTTGTTGCAATGTGCTATATAAAGTCATCTCTAAAATCTCTAAAATCATATCCAACAGAATCAAAGGTGTGTTTCAACCCTAGCCAGACTGCTTTCATCCCCAGTAGGAAAATAGGAGATAACATCCTCCTCACCCAAGAGATAGTAAGAAACTATCATAAAAACACTGGAAGCCCCAGATATGTAGCCAAAGTGGACATTATGAATGTATATAATAATATTAACTGGACTTTCTTAATTGATATGTTGGAGGCCATGGGGTTTCCTAGAAGAATGAGGCATTGGATACAGGTGTGCATCACCACTCCCAGATTTTCTATGAACCTTAATGGAGAATTGACTGGTTTTTTTCAGTGCTATAGAGGGCTTAAGCAAGGGAATCTTCTCTTCCCACACCTTTTTGTCATGGCAATGGAGGTTCTCACTGCAATTTGATGATGCACAAATTGGGTTTGTACACCACCTGCCAGATAAGCAGTAATAAATGCAGTACTTAAAATAGAGAGAGGTAATAAGCAAGATGAGACAAGAGTTATAGTAGTTTGATCAACGTGACCTATGTCCACTTTGAATAGCTAGGATGTCGGGTACTTTATTACTTCAAGTGAGTAGGACGAGCAGAAAGTTACAACCTGAGAGAGAGAGGAGAAAGTTATGTTCGACCGAGTGTGATGCCTCCCAAGTATTGGTGGGATTTACAATTTATAGTCATCTTTCTAATAGATTTGGGCGAAATATTAGTAACTAAAGTGGCTAGTCTGTTGGATCTAGCAACCTCTTCTCAACGGGCAAGATGGTTACGGTGGTCTCCATGAGATTCGGTCAAAGGATGACGTGGGGAATTAACCCTTTTCAAGGCTGCGTGGATGAGGCTCTTGGATGACCCTGCATGCCCTCCTGCTGATGTAACTCTTCGAACCTGATGATTTTGATCGGGCGTGGAGCACTTTCGACTTGACTTGTTGGATCTCCTGGAATTGGGCTATTAATTCAGACTAGGCTCATAACATGAGTTGGGCCCTAAGTCTTGGCCATCACAATTATTGCTCAACAAGTGAGAGCCAATCCTACTTTCAAGTATCATTGAAGATGCAAAAAAAATTGAGACTCACCCACCTTGTACTTGCAGATGACTTGCTTCTTTTCAGCCATGCAGATGTTCAATCTGTTGAAATCCTAGAAAGTTCTTTAGATATCTTTCACGAGTTATTAGAGTTGTAAGCTAACCCTTCCAAAAACAATTTTTTTATGGCGGCAATACTCGAAGAACAACTGCTCATATTAAAAATATTCTAGGATTTTCCTTGGACAGCTTTCCTATGAAGTACCTGCGTGTGCCACTGATAACAACTAAACTGAAAAGCATTGATTGTAACCTCCTTATTGATAAACCGGAAACAAAAGTTAGGAAATGGGCAAATAGATATCTATCCTTTGCTGGAAGACTCCAACTCATAAATCCAATGTTATTCAGCACCATAATTTTCTGGACATCCAGCATGTGTAATCCACAGCAGGAAATGGAAAAATTAGAGAGGATCATGAGGTCTTTTTTATAGAGTGGGACATAACTAAAATCAACTGGGCAAAAGTATCTTGGGAAGAGGTTTGCAAGCCAAGAAAGGAGGGGTGTCTGAGCACAAGAAGAATTAGAGAATGTGACTCTGCTTTCATAGCTAGACACATATTGGTCCTCTTCACAGATAAAGAAAGTCTATGGGCTAGGTGGATCCAATCACACCACCTCAGATGTAGAAGTATATGGATGGTTAAGGCTCTTCAAAAGTGCTCTTGGAATTGGCTTAACATTTTGAAGCTAAGGGAAACCATTAGACCTTTCGTTGTCCATGTCATAGGAAATGGTGAGAATACCAAGCTCAGGCATGATAATTGGCACCCTTAGGGACCCTTATTAATCAAATGGAGTAGCAACATTATTGGGGTCTCTACACTACCAAAAGATGCTAAAGTGTCCATTATAATGAACCGTGATCAAAGGGAATGGCCGTCCTTGAACTCCCCAGAGCTAAGTGGAAATCAACAACACTATGCCCAGTTATTCACCTAACCACCATAGAGAAGATGTGATCAAATGGTCTGCTTTTCCCAGTGGAATCTTCACATCTGCATCTGCATGGAACCAACTAAGAGAGTAATCCCCCACTACCCCATGGTATCAAATAATATGGCATGTCCAAGCTACAACCAGAATGAGCTTCATTCTTGGAGCGGGCTTAAGAAATAGGCTAAGCCATAGGATAGGACCCACCACTATGCTCCTCAGTTGGGATTGGAGTGCTTACTCTGCAAAAGTGCTAATGAATCACACCAACCCTTATTCTTTGAAAGTCAATATTCACACTGCATTTGGCCCCACTTAATGCAGCTCAAGTGGAAAGCATCAGCAAAATTGCTCATTGCAGCAAGTACAAGAACATGTTGCTGTTAGATGGAAGGGCAAATCAATGCTTAGAGTATTATAGAAGCTCAGCCTCCAGGTGTCTGTGTACCAGATTTGACAAGAAAGAAATTATAGAGCCCATCAAAACAAATCTTGTGACCAAAGAGTGTTGTTGCAATCCATCCTCCAGACCATAAGAGATAGAATTGCATCTCTTAACTTCAAAAATTCCCCAGTAATCAAAGGCTTCTACAAGCATGGAAGCTGCCAAATAGCTACCTTTATAAAACAAGGAGATAAGTAGAAATCTAAGGGGGCTGGAATTTTTTTACTAGGATAACTAATTCAAATTACCAAATTATCCCGTTGTGCTACCCTACTAGGTCAAAACCTAATGGTCTCCTAAAGTTGCTTCCCTAACTTGGTAGCCCAACTTAGGTAACACTTGCATGCCTTATTACTTATCTTGTTTATTGTTCTATTGATTTTGTGTTACCAAGATGATTGCTTTATGCCTATCAAAGGACCTCAAGAAGCTAATCCATGAGAAATGATACGAATAATTTGAAAAAACTCATATGAAACGAGGGTGACCTATGAAATACATCGATTTCTTACTCGTGCAAAAGGAACTATTTTTTTGCAACTTAAACAACTTATAACAATATTTATCTCCCCCATCACTATAAAATCAGAATCTTTACAAAAGACTTTGTAAAGCTTTCATCTCAATTCATATGTTGCTGCGAACAATTTACATTTGTGATCTCATATATTTTGCAGAACATTGCTTCACGGCGGTAAAATCTCATCTTATGTGTTAACCAAAGTGACAATAATCACATTGATTCCTTGAATATGTTTGAAGATCTCAAAATGCTCTTCTAGCTCTTGGGAGGATTTGCAAAACTGGGTTTCCATAGAGAATTGTACATAGTTTTCTCATATTTTGATCTAAAAAATCTAATAGACATTATCATGGAGATTTTGACTAAAAAAATGAGATATTCCATGCCCTTGGAGAATGCTTTGTCACGCTAAATCATTGGCATATCATTTTTAATCTTTATTTGACCCCAAGAAAAGATTGGATTGAAAAGACTCTCTTGTCAAAGCCTTTTAATTCTATATAAATTTCTGCCTGTGCGAAATTCCATTACCAATTTTCCATTTTCACCATTTACAATTATGAGTTTGTGCTTTCTTTGGTACTATTATTTTACACTATCTGAGAACTTTCATAACGTTGGTGTGATTCAATTTGACCTACGAATCCTAAGGGTACATTTCTCTCTCTTTTTTTTAATGTACAAGCATATGCATCCATGGATCTAGTCTATTCCCTTTTCTTTTAAACCAAATGAGGAAAATAGCCATCATGTGACTTGTGAGACCTAATCCTCATGCCATATCGGGGATAAACAACTCTTTAATAACTCAAGCAAACCCACTCTGCTAAATGGAGAATAAATTTGCTAGCCCAAAATATACAATGGACCTTCTTAGGAGATGCTGGTACTGATAATGAGAATAACAGAGAAACTAATCAACACAAGAAACCTCCAACATAGACTAATGGTGCCAAAGAGAAAAACAGCATCAACCTTATATATCAGATGAAGCTTGATTCAAGCTCCATAGAGGGAGATATGTACATCACAGCGTATGTTCTTCAATAAAATCACCCTATAGTTTGATTACATAGAACACAGGCAAATCCTTTTAAATTCTATGCATAATTGGATCCAAAAATGACTACCAAAGAAATGAGAGATTCACTCCATATTTTTTTGGAATAAGGATTCCTCCCTTATAATATAATGTCTTAAGATATAGAGAAACTATCGAATGCATACGAGGGCTTTTTTTTAGTGCCTGCAACAAAAAAGAACCAGTTGGAAGATAAAATGCCTGAAAAATATCATTTTTCTTTGAGCATAATCCTATTCTAAAATTTAAACAGCACCACAATGAATATAATAATAATAATATACCAAAGGGATTCTTAGCTTAAAGTATCATAACCCTTATAAAACTTTGCAAAACAATTGTTCCCTCTAAGTAAACCCCATAGAAAAAGAGAAGTGGCAATTCACCTCCAATTTGCAGCCTTACTCTGCCATCAATTCCACCCAAAGGCTTTTGCTCCACTCTCCCTGTGATTTCTGATATACATTAATAGGAAAACGAAATAAATGAAAGTTGAAACCATGGTTAATTTGATAAGCTGGTAAATCGGAACGGAGGAGAAAGGTAAATCAGGTGTTCACAAAACTTTTAAGCTCCTGTACTTTTGAGTTTTGAACTAGAGCTTGTATCGGTAAATGTCTTGATTTGAACCAAGTACTCGCCTAAAACTGGCAGTTGATGATCCTGGTTCATTACTCAGATTTAGTGCAGCTAATTGACTTGCTAAGCTAGTGCCAGCATTTGGAATTGGATTCACTGGCCATGTCATTGGAACCACTAAATCCCTGCAGTGGCCAAAAAGTTGCAAGTAAGTTTTTCATAGTCTCACTTGTTGGAGTTTCAACCTCACAAATTTCATTTTCCCCCGTAAAACACATAATTTACCAATGTAGTTAAACAACTATAATGCAAGCAAGAAATTTCCTTGTGCGCCAATCATTGGATGTGATCTCAGCAAAAAAGTATTGTTAGGTGACATATTGGGAAGGTTAAGGTCTGATAGAGTTTGGAATAGGTTGCGGAAGTACTTATTAGAATCTTCTTGGGATTTTGCTGATTTGAAGGTTCAATGAGCGAGGACTTGAAGAGAAGTGTCTATATGACTGTTCCATGTAAAATAAACATTGGAAGCACCAAAAAGCATGTCTAGAAGAAATGTCAAGGGAACTGGGCGCGAATCTGGTGGCAATGGGCGGACAATGAGGGTAGTGACCGTAGGAAGGGCTGGCTGGTAGCTTTAGCAACTATTAAATGCAGCAGATTAGCAGAGCCAGGGTGGAAAAGGTGGCACTTTCTTCTCCGGTTGGGGAAGTGGTGGCATCACTATAAATTGTTCCTGCGATATCTGTTGGAATCAACCACCAAGATAGCACTGAAAATAGCCTCACTAGAAAAAGGAAGGGTATTGTTACGTGCACAAGAAATTATAAGGATTATGCATGGCTAAAATCCTATTCTAATTCATGAATCATAAATGTAATAGTAATGAACAGGAGGAAAAGAAAGCAAGATTATGGTGTGCATACCCTTCGACAAGTTTGCATTTGCAGCGATTCATATTATCCACTGTATATCCTCCAAATAAGATGTCAAGATAATTTACCAGCTCCGGTATCTGAGGCGCTGGCAAAATATCCCAAATTTTTATAACCTGGATGTATTTTGACTTGTCCCTCACGACATCTACAGTCCAGATGAGATTTAATATCCCATTGACATTGTAATTCTCCAATAGTTGAGCAGAAGTTTGAGCCATGTCTGTGAGAAGTCCATCACTCTGAGATTCGCGCCAGCCACTTGAAAGCTTCATCAAGAGGGAAAAAACTGCCTTGTAAATTTCTATGGTCTTAATTCTGGCCATGGATCTCCGAAAATAGTCACTGAAGCAAACCTATAACAAAGACAAAGTAAACAAAACTCACATACTGTTTGAGAACACTAATTTCACTTTAACTAACAGGAGAAGAATTTAAATCTTGAAATACCTCAGATACAAATTCTTGTGACCATTTAAGGATCAAAATTTGTGAACACCAGTCTAAGCCATTCGATTTCAATTTTCAGACCAGGATCTCAAAGGGTAGAAATAAGAAAACCAAGAGTGATACAATTGTTGTCAACTACGTCTTGGAATAGGAGAAATTTTGGTTGTGTATCACACACTAGGATCAATTTTTTTTCTGGCAAATTGATGAACTGCGGGTGTCTAACAAGATAACATTGTGGCAGATTCTCATTGGCTGTGCACACCCCCCTGCCTCTACCACGTGGTGTGTACTAAACATACAAAAATTATTCTTGGAATAGGCAGTTTCTTGCTCTCCATAAACCAAAAAAAGAAAATTTGACTCTTCAATCTTTACAGAATAGTCAATTTCTCTAATTCTTCTTAGCAAGTGTCACTATTCATATAAGAAGATATTAGTTGGTACATCAAACTAAGTCTATTTTGACATTCTACGTAGCACAGAAATATTTGACATTACAAGAATGATTACGAGAACAGAAAACAAAGACAGCATACCTTCCACCTTGCCATGCTGAACAGCGGGGAATCCATATTGAGTAAAGTATTTAGTTGGCCTAGCTCAATTAAGGCACCTGTGATAGCATGAGCCAAGTTCCTATCGTCAATAGCATTATAAAAACAACCCCGAGCCTTGGCATCCATGATTAATTTCTTCCAAACAGAGCCACTCTTAATCAAGGTTGGTTCATTCCCCAATACCCAAAGGCAATACCTACAAAAAGAGAGCAAACATCACTTTTTCATGCAAAGTCACCTAAGAGACAAAAACCATCTTTGAGCACATTTTGTTCAGTTGCTTGAAAGTCATACCTTGCACGAGTCAGAGCCACATTTGCTCTTTGATGATTGGAAAGGAAACCAATTGCTCCATTCCCATTACATCGCACAGTAGAGATAATTATCACATCCTCCTCACCACCTTGAAACCCATCAACAGATCGAACATTCACAGAGAACTCGCTGTCTACATCTGTACTGTATGTCTTTCCAAGTTTATCCTGGATTGCAAAAACTTGAGCTTTGTATGGTGAAATACAACCAACACGGACCTTCTGTTTTGTGGTAACAAATTCTACAAGGAGAACAATAATCAATATTCCCACCTAAGTGATCAAGCTTCAAGAAGTAAACCAAAACAAATAGCCATAGAAGAATGTCACCAACCCTTTACTAGCACTTCCAATAGAAATTAGTTAATTGCAGAAAATTACCTTGGAAGAGGCTTGCTATTATCTCAGCAACAACAGCTACCTCCACCATATTTTTCCTGCTATGATTATCATCAAACTGCTCTTTACCATGGGATACGCATATAAAAGAGTAAGGACCAAACATGGTCCCCTTTAGAAAGCGCCTCTCATATTTCTTTTCTTTGACATTGGGACCATCCATAATTTGTCTGTAATAGAACTCGTTATTCGGGAATAAGCCTATTGATGGGTGCATTCTGTACTGCACTTTGAGAAGGTGCTTCCCTTGTTGTAATAAAACTAGCCTCTCAAATAAGCTCCTTCCAAATTTAGCCTTCTCACTTGTCTGTTAGCAACAGATTAAGATGTTAATAATAAATAATTTCTTCACGAATTTCAAACAAAAATAAACAGAACCAAGGTTTGGTTGCAACCTCGCTTTGAACCATTGCAGGAAGTTGCCTCTCATCTCCAATAAGTATAGCATGGCGAAGACCAAAGAGCTCTAAGGGAATAGCTGATTCACATTCTTTAAGCTGAGCAGCTTCATCGATTACCAGCATTTCCAGTGGTGCCATTCCTTCCGTGTGCAACTTGGCTGAGCTTGAAACAGTGCAGAAAATCAAGCATGCATTTTTCAAACAGAAACTTCTAACATCATACTCAAAACTTCTAGAATCATAGATCTCTGTAAGATCTGGAACATAAAATGTTTCAAGAAGGAATTTGAGTATTTGAAGACACTCAGTTCTGGCCATACGCAGCTTACGATAGTATCTCATCGTTATTCCAGCACCTTCAATTCCATTGAAGACTTCTCTTAAGCCTTCATTTGAAACAGCAACTCTACGCAGCAAAGTTCCAACAGTTTGAAACAAACCAACAACTTTAATCATGTTTTTTACTACCTCCAATGAAATGAAAGAAGTAGGTAAATGGGTGTACAAGTTGGTAAAACAAAACATAAGCTGCTCACTTATGGAATTGAATCTCTTAATGACAAACTCCTCAAATGTCCAAAGTCCGTGACATTTATCAGCCGCCTCTCCTTTGCTGTTCTCATTTTCCTTACCCTCATCACACTTCAATTGCTTTCTATCCCGAGATAACGCCTTTTTCTTCTTGTTATTCTTGTTTTCCTTCAAGGTTTGACCAATGAACTTCTTCCAAATTTTCTTTTTGTCCATGACTTTTAAGACGTTGATTTTATCTTTTTTGCTTTGATTGCCACTTAATCTCCCATTTCCACCATCCTCTTGCTCATCGTCATCCTCATCCTCATCCTCATCCTCATCATCATGATCTTCGTCATCATTTTTCATTTTTTTTCGATACAGTTTATATTCCTCTTCAGGGTCTTCAAGCAGACGTATCATTAATTCTGTCCTACCTTTCCACCCAGAAGATGGAGCAAAACAATGGGCAAGAATAGAAACCCGGAAATTCAGAAAGACATCAAAAAGATCTTCATGATCATCAATCTTCATTCTCTCCCCATTACCAAACAAAACAATATCTCCCAATCCATAGGTATCATATGGAAGAGCAACCCTTACCAAATTCATAAGCATTGCTGTAACTCCTAGGACAGTGATATTTGTCGGGGCACAGCCAAGTGTTCTGCATTTTAATCCTAATAAGGCAAATAATAACGAAGCAACAGTTTTTGTTTTCCCTGTCCCAGGAGGGCCCCATATTAGTTTTACAGTGTTTTTGTGATCACATTCTCTTGTAGCAATACACCTCAAAACAGCATCTTCTTGAGATTCATCTAGATTAGACAAGCGAATGGCCTCCCTTGATTTTGATAGAACACTTTCATTTACTTCAGTGGAGCAGAGTGTACAATTTTCACCAGCCTAAATACAACCAGAAATCGCAAAAATGAAAATTTTAAGAGTGAAAATAAAATGAACTGCAAGAACGGGGGAGGTGATAGATGTGTGTATCATAGGACTGAAAACCACGATTATTTTCATTGTTTATGCAGAAAATGCAAACATAAGAGTTTAGCACTTAGCAGTACTCTTTAATGGAAAACAGCAAGGATATTTATGTGCAAAAAAGTGAAACATTGTATATCTTACCGCAGAATCAGTTTGAAGCACTTTTTCAATGATGTTCATGTTACCCCCTTCCAATTCTGAATTCAAGGCTTTCCATATTCGAATATTTGTCGTCAAGCTTGTAAGATAAATGGCAAAAAGTTTCTCTCTCTTGTTATCCTTTTCCGGAGCTGATTTATTAAACACAATGGGTTGTGAAGACAATATTGTAAGTGTATCAGGACGTTCAACTGTTGCCTTTTGAACTAAAGCAATAAGATAGGATCTCTCAGGCCTGTTAAGGTCATTAATACATCTCGGTCTTACATTTGCCAAGGCAATGAGATCTCCAACCTCAGGCTCATACTTGCCTTTGCCATTCTCCTCTTCTCTCATTCTCTTCAAGAAAATGTCATAGAACAAGTCTTTGGGAGGCTTAAAGCCTTTAGAGATTCTAACATCGAAAATTTCACACATAGGTGCACGTGACAAGTTTGTCACGTTTGAGAGCAAATTAGCATGTGTTTCCTCAATAAGTGGGTAGATGAATGAGTTCATGTAATCAGCTGTCGAAGAAAATGTTTTTGGGATTTCTCTCACCTGTCAAAGATACAGAATAGAGTCATGAGTAAAACACATGAAAATTTTCACTTGTACAAGACTTATCAGAACACACAGCCATAACACACATGCAACAAAAACACAAGCTAACAACTATAATACTTGATATGACATGGATTTGGCATTCTCAAGAACTCAATAGCAATTGGTGATTGTTATTTCGATATTACAGGAAACTACTTTGTTGCTATATAATATGTATATCGCAAAAATGGCTTGAAAGATGGAGCGTCACAAGAATTGGAACAATTACCTTGCAATTGAAACAAACTCTTTTAAGTTCCATCAATCTATCAAAAATCAATAAAAGAAGAAGCAGTAGAGACAAAAACACTACCACCCCCATTTGGGCTCCGGCCAATCACATAATAATTTGATGGCGTTGCTACTTGGCTGACATAATGTCAGTGCAATTGAAGCATTGATTGCTATAAAATGGGTTATATATATATATACATATAACATCGTGTTAAGTTCCATCAATCTTGCAATTAATAAAACAAGAAAGTAATAGTGACAAAAAATACTACTATCCCATTTGGGCTCGGGCTAATTATAAAGTAATTTGTTTGAAGGTGTAGTTATTGGCTGATATAATAGGAGTGAAATTATATATATATAACATCGTGTCCGAAGATATTCTATAATATCAAAATTAAATATTGATTATAAAATATTATATATTTATTTTTAGTTACACAATTTAAAATTAAAATGAATAGATTGAAAAATATAAATTAGTGAGATTATTTAGCATTGAAAAGTGTGTTGGTTGAGGTACCTGACATCCGGAGCTTTGAGCCCGGTAAAAAATTTTTGGATAAATTTTAAACTATTAGATCAAAATAAAAAAAAATTTATATCAATATTAACAATTGTTATACTTTTATAAATTAAGGTTTCAATTTTTCAACTGTAATATTAGATATATTAGATATTAGATCTAAAAAAAAAAACTGTAATATTAGATATATATTATATATGTATAAAAAGCAAGACAAACCTTTCCCTTGAAGAGATCCTTATTACAAACATCAGCAATGGACCAAGAGAAAACCAAATCGATCAAGCCTTGACCCGGCCTGGATTCTGCTTTCTTCGAAGATGTTGTCGTCGTCGTCGTCATCATCTCTCCTTCTTCTTTATATTATTTAGTGCCCAAAATCCTTTATCATTCCAAACATTAGAAACCTCGAAAACACACACTCTCAAACACTTAATATTACACACACATTCACAGAAAAAATGACAGAAAGGTCGCTTACCAACCAACTAGGAAAGCATAACAGGAAGAAGAAAACCCAGAACTGTTGCTAAAGAGAGTAATGCTTCTCCCTGATAATATGGACTTTGCAAATCTATATTACCCAACTTTATGCTTTTGAGGTTTCAAAGCTCCAACGTATAGTAAAAGATGCCCATAATAATAATAATAAAAAAAAAGTGTGTATGAATGATGGAATGGAATAATTAATAAAGAAAGAGACCCAAGCTGACTACAAGTCAAGAGAACAACAAAAGTTTGATCGCCCAATGTAAGAGAAGGGAAACAGGAACCCACCTACTCTTCCTTAGCTGTGTCATCTCCGTGTGTGTGTGTACACCTACGTCTACCTCTTTCAGGTGTAAATGGAAAATTGAGCAATGCTATATGGAAAATCAATCATTCTCTCTTGGTACGAGTTTGTGTGTAGAATTTGAGAAGATTTTTAAAAAAAAATTATGAAAATTTCAATTTAATTTTTTTTTTTATAAAAGGTAAGGGCAGCGACACTTGCCAAAAAAAAATATATATATATATATATTCCACGCATATGTTGAAGTTTGTTACTTAATACATTCTTAACATTTAAAATATTATACACAGACACTTGAGATTTATATACACGTAACACTTAGACTCTTGTCATCATTGTCCATTAGTCTATCTATTAATAAATTATACCTACACCCCTAAAGTTTATAAACATAAAATATTTAGACCCTTCAACTTTGAAATATTACACTTAAACCCTTTATTAGTTGCGGAACTTACCAAATCTATTAAATGATCAAATTACTCTAATTAAATATATAAGGTAATGTATTCATTACAGTTTGATCTCTTATTTAATTTTTTAACTTTATTCTAATAGATAATATAATACTATAATTACATGCAAGTGAGTGTTGAATTTAATTTTTTGATATATTTATACACAGTTCATATTTTTGAGTCACTTATTGACTTAGGAGGCATCGGAGAGTCGACCTCTGGAGCTCCCCTCTGGTTTTCGACTTCTTTCTCAAGGCATTGGAAAGCCCAACAAACGAACGTATAAATCGTCCAAATTTTGACATCAATAATACTAATTATGATTTTTTATTAAAAAATTTAATTTTTAATTTTAATTTTATTTCAATAAATGATATAATAGATCGTGAATCTTGGTTATAAAATTTAAACTATTTGATATTTCATCTTTAATTAGAATATTTTTTGTCTAAGTGTAATATTTTAAACTTAAAGAGTCTAAGTGTTGCACGCTTATAAACTTTAGAAAATCTAGGTATAATTTGCTAATAGATATATTAATGGACATTGTTGATAAAAGTCTAAGTGTTATGTGCGTATAATCCTAAAAAAAAATTGTATGTAATATTTTAAATATCAGGAGATCTAAGTAATTAAGTAACAATTCTCAGGACCTTAAGTGTAATTTTTTCAAAAAAAATCCATAGGAAAGTGAAAGGTCGAGAGAGAGAGAGAGAGATGGAAAAAGCAAGGCCTGACCATTATGGCGAGGACAAAAGGACATCATGGTTTTCTTGAATCTATTACCAATATACCCTATTTATCAAACTATCGTTGTTTTAAAAGCGAATTTGGCAAATCCGACTTCATTTGAAAAGCGGATTTGACAAATTCTACTTCTGCCTACAGTGCATGGACAATTGGACATGGATACATACGTACTCTTAGCCTATGAGCTTCCGAGTACTGTGCATAGATACGCATTGTATACATATACATATGTATATTAGAGGTAGGAGATATGTATGACAAATAATGGACCGTTTGCGGATATCAAAATTTGTATATATTGTCAATAGCATAATAGACTCTTCCATTACTCAAATGGTTTTCATGTGTATATATTGTCACATGCATGAAAAGCTTTCCTAACCTAGCTACCAATATTTTCTGCAGCCTCATTAAGGAAGACCCATAAATATTATTTAGATCTTCGATTACTGATCTATCTAATATCTCAAATTGATTTAGAGAGGTTTTGTTTTGGGAAGGGGGGTAAGTTGATTTAGGAAATTTTTCGTAGTCAAAGACAATTTTTTTTGAAGTTGATATTCTTCAGCCCACTAGCAGAATTGATCCAGCTCTCTTTCAGTCCACTAACAGAATTTTGAAGTTGAGTAACCGATCATGAAAGCTTCGCACTATAGCCTTAAGTAAGTATTTTTTTACGTGAGCTACTAGATCTTGATCTAATGGTCATAATCAAAGAAGCCAAAAATAAATTAGCAAGATCTAGGGGTGTCAATGGGTCGGGTTCGCCCAATAAACTGTTACCCGACCCAAAAAATAAGTTTGATAGTTGTTCCGCCGATCCCACCTCAAATTCAATATTCTTAAAGAGAGGGCTTAGGCTTGCCCTCAAGCCTGACCCATGAGTCTGTTCACAAAATTGGCCCAATAACCCATCCACCAAGCTAAGCGCGACCCGCCCGCCTTTCCACTCATTTGTTTGACAAAACATTAACTATTAAAATTTTAAAAGTTTAGTGGCAATATATAACTCTACTTTATTTAAATAAAATTATTTATTATTTATTTTTTTGTTTATTTTGACTTTACTTTTAATTTGAAAATATAATTTATAAAAATATCAAATTGAAAATTTTGGGAATAAAATGGTACATATTTATATATATATATATATATAAAGGTCCGCCCAATGAATGGCGGGTTGAGTTGTGGATAATTTTTTCCTACTCAAAACTCGGCTCGACCCGGCCGATAACCCGTGCTAGTAAGGACTTGGGTATTTCCTAACTAGGCTCGGCCCGAAAAAAAAATTTGAGGGCTGGCCCATGAACCACACCTACCAAGTTTAGCTATTTACTAAATATGAAGTTTTAATAACATATTAATTGCAAGGGAAAATCCCACTTTGTCTGTTGAAAGATACAAATTTTTTCGCTTTGTCTCAAATGATTAATTTTTTTATATTATCCCTGAAAGATATTAAAAGGTTACGATGCAATCCATCTTTATTTTTCCGTTGTCATCCGTTTGATTTTGTTATCACGTGAAGAGGGGTTGTATTGTAAAATCATTTTCTGTGCAAACCCTGTCTTCCTCTACCTCTCTCTCTCTCTGTTTAGTTCCCACTGAAGCTAATTTGTTCTGTTTTGTGCTCTGTTTCTTCCCCTGTATCAAACCATTACAGAGACTCTGTGCACTAGGGAAGTAGTTGTGGCTGAGCCTAATACCCCAAACCCAAGTCATTGGCTAGATTGGATCAGACCAATGACCCAGAAGAGGACATTAACGTTGAGGAAGAAAAGGAGGTTGGCTAACAGTAGAGGGTGGCTATAGCACCATGTCCACAGATAAGCGAGAGAGTCTCCATCACCAGTTATAATAGGATGATCATGAAAATGGCGGAGGAAGGAGAGGTAGAATAGAATGGAGGGAAGAGGAACCAGAAATGCTATAACTGCATTCTTCAAGTTTCCGGCTGCACCACCGGTGGGATTAGTTCCATTGCCGTCCATGGTTTGCGAAACGCCTAGCCACTAAGGACCAATGTCATTTGAGTGTAGCAATTCCCCCCTTTTGCAGTTGTAATTGCTAGCTGTTTTGTTCAGGTGGAGCATGTGGTTATGGAAATATGTACAGCCAAGGCTACGGAGGAAAACACGGCGGCACTGAGCACAGCCCTTTTCAACAATGGTCGGAGCTTGCTTCGAGATCAAGTGCGCCGAAGATCCAAGGTGGTGCAACCCAGGAAGACCCTCCATTTTGACACCGCCACAAACTTTTGTCCACCCAACTATGCTTTACCAAATGACAATGGTGGGTGGTGCAACCCTCCTCGAACCCACTTCGACATCGCCATGCCCATGTTCCTCAAGAATGCCCAATACTGTGCCGGTATTGTTCCGGTCAATTTCCGCCGGTGAGTTATAAGACCCAAAACCCTCTAAGTCAGTGGGTTTGCACAAAAAATGATTTTACAATACAACCCCTCTTCTTCTCACGTGCAAACAAAATCAAACGGATGACAAACAAAAAAATAATGATGGACAAACGGAAAAATAACGATGGACTGCATTGCAACCTTTTAATATCTTTCAGGGGTAATATGAAAAATTAATCATTTGTGGGCAAAGTAAAAAAATTTGTATCATTCAGAGGGCAAAGTGGGATTTTCTCTAATCGCAACTCTAAACTTAATAGGAAAGTGTATTTAATTTTTTTCCAATTCAAATATTTTTCAGACAATTTTTTTTTGACTCACAAATTTGACCAAGGCGGCTCAGTCAAGAGACCATGTGTATAACTCATCTCATTTCTTGTACCCATTTCTTTGTGTGTCTTTTTCCATTGAAATTGAAAGTTTGTCCATTTTGAATTTATGTCTTCTATTAAGAATTAGTGGGTAGGCTTCAAATATTACAATCTTTCAAAAATTCATTGGATTTCTATTTGAATTTGTATATATTGCTTGAAACTTAAGGATTGTTTTTTTGATGGTAAAACAATTTTCATATGTATAATGGTTCAACATCGTAATATTTGTTATTAACGCAAAAACAGTAAAATGCATTGACGGTGTAATTGCGAATCAATCTTTGTATAAAGCAATACATATTTTATGCTTTCTATCTCATTAGTCTCCTAAACATACTCATCAAAACTACCACTTTGGACTCTTAGCCGAGAAGCACATCATCAAAGCCTAAAACACACCATTATTGACCTAAAGCTTTCTAGCATATCTAACCAATAAATAATCAAGTGCCCAATTTAATTATTCAAAAGGCTTAGGTGGTTGTAGATGAGCATACTTTTACATTGGGTGTGAAAGTTAGAGCATGAATCATGATATAATAACTTGGATGGACTGAAAGCTATAACTGCAAAGGTTTGTGCCTTCAGAAGGAGAGAGCCATGAAAGGAGATGGGTTTGTGTGAGACCAAGAATTTTATAGCTTTTTCATCCCAAACAGGTATAATAAATCCAATGGATTATATACATTGACCTGCCTGGGTCAAATTTATAAGTTAAAAAACTATTTGTTTTTGTTTGTAAAATTTGGAAAATAAATAAATAAACTTTCTTAATAAGATTAGAATCTCAATTAATATGTCATTGAAACTTCCTATTTTATAAAATAGCTAAACTTAGTAGGCCTAAATAATTATTTTTTGGCTTCTTAGATTAACGACTGTTAGATCTTGATCTAACAACTTTTGTAAGAAGTACTCCCTTAAGGCAAACTATATATATGGAGTAGCACAAAAATTATGCATTATAGCCTTTAGTGCAGTGTTTTAAAACCCGGTCCGACGGATTGACCCGGTAAACAGGTGAATCGATGCTTAAAGCGGGCCGGTTTAATCTTTGGATCGTTTATGCACCATACCCATTTGAAACCCATTGAACCGATGAAATAACCACTGAACCGTTTAAATCGGACGAGTTGAACTAAACCGGCCGGGTCGGTTATAATGGTATAAAAAGCTGAGTTTTGGGCATTTTTGCCCTAAATCAACACTTGACGATGGCAATCTCTCACATTAGACTTGAGTTTCTGATCTAGTACCCAAGCCGATCGAAAAACGTTGTTCACCAAGTCGAAGCCAACCTCTGCCTCTTCTCTTCGCAATGATCGATCATCGATCGATTAGCTACTAAGAGTCCTCTTCTCTTCGACAACCCTAAATCTACGGTCTCTCTCTATCTCTTTGAGTTTTTTCTCTCAATTTCTGTTCTCTCTATGTCGCTGCAAGCAAGTAAAGGATGAAGCTGAGCTTCAAAGATCCATTCTATTGAAGCATCGAACCATCGACAACCCTTGATAGCAGGTACACTTCTCTCTCTCTCTCTCTCTCTCTTTCCCCCTCTTTCTCTCTTTTTCTGTAGTTATCTCTGTTATGAGAGCTTTGGTTTCCTGTGGCATATAGGGTTGAATTTTGAAATCTTGTGGTGGTTTGAGAAGGAAGTGGCTTTGTGTCAAATCTACCAATTTACCAACTTGGTTTGCAATTTGGTTTGAGACGGAAGTTTCCCTGTGGCATATCAATCTCGGTCTGATTATGGCTATATGCCCTAATCTACTAATTTAGTTTGTAATTTTTGATTTAAGTTGTGTGTGATTCAAGCCAAATTGTTGAAAGGATGACCAAATTTGAGTAACTTGAATTTTATGATTTGTTTTAGCAATTGTAGTTCTTGTTGTTACTATATTTTTTGAACCAAACAAAGGATATAATTTAATGTTTTATTGTTATTATTGTTATTATAATTTAATTGAAGAATGCAAATTACATGAATTATGCTTGAATTGAATGATTGATGCATAGTCAGAGACTTGACCTTAGAGTCTTGAAGTTAAAAACATGAATTTTTTTGATGTGTAAATTTAGATTTACCATTAGAAATTAAATGCATTGGACACATATTTGATTATTTTTCTCTACTTAACTTTACATGTTTGCTACTATTATCATAATTATTGTAATTTTTTAGCTTTTTATTATTATTTATTTTTTTATTATATGACCGGTTCGACCAGTAACGCAACAGTTGAACTAATGACCCATTGACCCAGTCCCTCTACTGGGTTCATGTCCGAGCCGGATTTTAAAACTATGTTTTAGTGGATACTTTTTATGTAAATCATTAGATTGTGATCTAACAGGCAAAGATGCTCAAAATTAATTATGAAGATCTACCAAATTTATTTCTTCACTAAATGGGAAATATCTAAAACATATTTATTGTGATCTAGTCCTATTAGAAAAGTCTTAAAGGTTAAATATAAAAAAAAAATTAACTCTTCTTAAATATTAACGACTAGACCCAATGACCCAGATGATTTTTATATTTACCCATCTAAATTATTATATCTGTTTAGGTTAAAAAAAATAAAAATAAACATAATGAGTTATAGATATTTATAATTCTTTGATCAAATTACCAAATAACCAATCAATTGACCAATTGATTAATTAAACTATTCAACAAACTTAAAGTCTTGTGGGCATGCGTGTAGCAAGGGTTGAATCATGATGCAAACAATTACCATAGCTAATGGATAGACGGCAAGGTAGCACATACACTGCTAGTCTGCTACAAACTTTTGCGCCTTGCTAGGAGATAGTCATAGTTTTTTTCAAACGGTTATAATAAATTAGATGGATAAAAATAAAAAGCATCCGGTTATTATTAATCTTTAAGAGGAGTCAGAATTGTTTATATTATTAATCTTTAAGACTTTCCTAATAGGATTAAATCATAATAAATATGTCATAGATATTTTCTATTTAGTGAAGAACTAAATTTGGTAGGTTTTAATAATTAATTTTAAATATTTTTGTCTAATGACCGTTAGACGGTATACATAAAAAATATCTACTAAAGGTTATGGTGCAGAGTCTCCATAATCGTGTTACTCTCTCTCTCTCTCTCTATATATATATATATATATATAAAGTAAAACGATTTTGAATTCAAGAGACAAAGAGTGGTTCAGATCGTTTCGAAATCAAAAAAGGCATCATCCAACGGCCGACGATATTTCAAGCCATTGACGTCTCAAATTGTTTCGATCCTAGTACCATATTAGCTCTTGAAAATTTTTTGCCGTTCAAAACTTTTAATTTCCAAAACTAACATCCCTAAATTTAATTCTTGAACCCAATCAAATTCGACAATTAAGCGAACTCTCATTCCTCAACTCTCTCTCCCTCTCCCTAAAATACAGATTACAATTTTTATTATTATTTCCCTGATTTTATTTCTTATGTTAAGGGATCATTTTTTATACTAAGACATTGAGTATCTCTCACATTCTCATCTTTCATGATTCACTTTCCAAACTGAGACACATGTCTCTCCAAAATTATATCCTAATGCAGCTACTCTCCATCTTAATTGTTCATATCACACACAAATCTTTACTGTATATATATAGTACACAGATCAAAGACATACTATATCTACATGTTATATCTTAGGAAAAGTTTCATCTAAACACCATGTAGTTAAGTCTAAATTTAATGACAACCCTTATAACAATAACTTTTGTCTCTATCAGTAGATAGAATAATGATTTAACTAAATATTTTATGAAAATACTAAAATTACTCTTTATTATGTAAATAGACTAAAATGTCATCAATTTTTTCCCCATTATATATGCGCTAACCAGCCAGTAAACATAATTTTAATCATTATATTATCTCAATGAATTTTTTATTTTAAAATGTCGTATTATAACTTTATTATAATATTAGTCATCATATTATCACTCATTTGGTTACATAATCAAGTTTTTATATATTTTTTTTCATAATAATTGTTATAGTTAAAAATGATTTTTCTATAATAAAAATTACAATTGATAAAGTCAATGTTAAAATCTCATCCATTTCTAATTCTTCTGCTATCATATGTCCTCCACAACGTCGCTCGACCGCTCCTCACACATCATACTTCATATATAAAATTTAAAATTATTTGATAAAATTTAATATTAATTGAATAAATTTGATCTTAATTTTGATAAATTTAAATATTAATTTAATTTGAATTTGATAAAATTAAATATTAATTTAGTATTAATTTGATTGAATTTAATGTTAATTGAATAAATTTGAATGTTATTTTAATAAAACTAAATGTTTATTTGGTGTTAAATTAAAGAAATTACATTAATTTGATAAGGTTAAATTTTAAATTAATGGAATTTAATATTCTATTTAATAAATTAAATAGTTTAATTTAATAAAATTGAATTTCAATTTGATGTTGATTTGATAAAAATAAATAATAACTTAATATTAAATTAAAGAAATAATATTAATTTAGTTTAAATTAAATAAAAAAAATTAATTTGATAAAATTGAATATTAAATTAATCAAAATAAAGACTAATATAATAGAACTAAAAGAGAGTGTATTGAAATTTCAAAATCAAAAAGAAGTGTTTTTAAAGTTAGGTCTATTTACAGAGGATGTTGTTAAAGTTAAATTTATTTATAAAGGGTGTGGATAAAATTTACCCTATAAAATATTCGAAGATATTTCTATAAATCAACCATCGTCATTAACAGTGTAACCTGACAATTAGTAACAAGGAGTGATAGTGATATTTTAAAATCGGAAGGAGGTGAAATTGAATTTAGTCATAACGAAAGGGGATCTAAATGAAATTTTCTTTTATATTTATACAAATCTATATAATAAAACACGCAAGAAGTTGAATTTTATCTCCTATACATTTTTCACCCCCCAAAACCATCACATCACTCATTTCTATCGCATGTTTAACCATTTAATATTTGATTAATTTGTAATTTAACATAATTTTTATTTCATATATTATCCATACATCATAGCATAGATCTATTAAAAAAATTATCGAATTACATATTTTGATAAAATTTTATCAATATCTTTAAGAAAATAAAGGATAAAAATAAATTTTGAATGATTTAAATAAACAAATTTTAATATGATATTATTGCGATAATCAACGGGTTATGACTTTTATTTTTTAATCTCGTTTCTTTATTCACGCTAACCAGCATCAAAGAATCATGACTAGAATACTTGGAAATTACCACTTGGATTTCAAAACAGCCAAAAGACAGGCAATTAGAAGCCACGTTGGCTTAGCAAGAAAAATAAAATCAGTTAAGTTATTTTTCTTACAACTATGAAAAACCTGACTCCCCATAAATATCAGTACTCTTGTGTATTATTATACCAACTGAATTAAGCTATTTGCCACAAATGTCAGTATATGAACCTAAGTCATAACATCCCAAACTCAATAAGTTCTCATATATTTTTTGTTTGTGGAAAACTAATAAAAAAACACGACATTTAGTTGTAATTTTTTAATTAGATGGTGACATCAAATGACGGTAACGGTAATGACATGGTGTCACTCTTTCATTGAATATTTTTTCCAATCTATCAGAAATCAATAAAAGGAGACATAGAAGAGACAAAAACACTACCACCCCAGTTGGCCTCTGGCCAATCATATAGTAATTTGATGGTGTTGTTACTTGGTTGATATAATGATAGTGAAATTGTTGCATAGACATCGTTCAAGGATGCAGTATAGGTCATTCAATTGGAGGGATTTGAGACACATCACTCACGATGTCCAAGCGATACGGCCTCAAAAAAGTTAAAAGCAAATGACAGAGTTAGATCATATCAAATTTCGGTGATAAGTACTCACCAACAAAAGATCGACTCAGAAGACTCGTTCGGGATAATGTGAGACTCGTAGTTTATACGTAATGATTCTAAATTTGTCGAGCAATGATTTATATCAGTATGGACCAATATTTTAAATATATACAAATACATATTGATATACAATAATATACTTATAGGGGTACAATTACCATGCAATTGAAACAAGCCTTGTGCCAATCTAGAAAGAAATCAAAAAATTGATTGTGTTGCTTCTTGGCTTATATAATGGGAGTGAAATTGATGCATAGATAACCATATAAGGGGTATACATATATAAATAAATATATATTGTGAAAAAGATGAGACAAACCTTTCCCTTGTAGAGATTCTTATTAAGAACATCAGCAATGGACCAAGAGAAAACCAAATCGATCAAGCCTTGACCCGACCTGGATTCTGCTTTCTTTGAAGATTTTGTTGTCGTCTTCGTCGTCATGTCTCTCCTTCTTCTTTGTATTATTCAGTGCCCAAAAATCCTTTTTATGATTCCAACATTAGAATCCTCGAAAATACATTAAAAAACAAACAAACACTGGAACACTTTATATTACACACACATGCACAGACTAAGAAGAGAAGGGTCGCTTACCAGCTACGAAAGCAGAATAGGAAGAAGAAAAACCAGATGTATTGGTAACGGTATAGACAGATGCGATGAAAGAGAGAGATATATATGCCCAACAGTATGATTTTGAGGTTCCAAAAACTTCAATGTGTCCTAAAAGATGTAATCAAAAAGCAAATGCCCTTGTTTTTTCGAAAGGAAAAAAAAGAGAGCAAATGCCGTACAATTGCGAATAAGAAAGAAAGTGTATGAACGATGGAATGGAATAACGAAAGAGACCCAAGTTGACTACAAGTCAAGAAAACAAAAGCTTGATCGCCTAATGTAAGGGCATTCAAATGTGTGGAAAGTGAAATGTCCTCTTCCTTAGCCGTGTCCTCTGTCTCTCCCTCTCACTATCTCTCTCTCTCTGTCTCTCTCACAGTGCGTGCCTCTCTACTCTGTAGAACTATACTATACGTCAAGCTCTTTCAGGTATATATGTGAGTAAACAGAGAAAAAATATGTAGAAGACGGTTACAAACAATGGTTAGGGAAAGTGAAAGGTCATGAGAGAGAGGATTGGAAAATGTGGTGCACCTGCATTTCCTACACAACAAAGAAAGCCAAACGGCGTTCATTCATCCCCCTCTATTAGACACTCCTTTCCTGTTCCTTCCACTTTCGTCGTTATAAGTCTCCAAAAACTCTCCCTCTCCCCCGCCCACTCAACTTCCCACAGTGCATGGATACGTATATATCATAACTTTTCTATACAATGCTTGTACACATCTGTATCCTGGTGTAATTTAATAAAAATATACTATCAGAGTAAAATTTATTTATTAACATTATTATTTTTTAATCAATAATTACAAAGAGCAATCAGACAAAATCTAAATAAACCCTAAAAAGTTGCAACCTAAATATATATCATCATTTCGACGAGTGGATCTCATTAATTTTTTCAGTGGGACTCACTCATCCCACACTTATCCAATAGATAATGAGTATTACTATTTAGATCTAAAAATCTAACCTAATTTGCTAACATAATGATGTGATTTCAGCAGAATCATTTGATCAACACCAAATTTCAATGTTTGATAGACTTCATAGCCAATCCAAAATTCATAGTGAACTAGGTCAGCAAATTATGTCAGTAAATTAAGTCCCAATAGCAATACTCATAGATAATACAATATACATTTACATTTTAAGTTTTGGGTTTTATTTGAGTTATATAATATTTTTTAATTACAAATCATTCAAATCAAAATAAAAGATCCCAATGAATTTTGGGGGCGGTTCGTTTTGTGCTATTGAAACTTTATCCAAGAACTAATCTATATTACTAATAAAAGTACACTATCAAAAAGTCCTATTAATATGAGTTCTACATTAAGTTTCGATAGCGCAAAACGAACCGCCCCAAGAACTAATCTATATTAAGTTTTGGGTTTTATTTGAGTAATATAATATTTTTTAATGTAGAACTCATATTAATTGGACTTCATTAATGCTAAACTTTTATTTGGGCAAATTTACTCTCATAATAAATACAATACTAACATTATTAATACAAAATTTTTATTAATACAACTTTATTAATATGACACACATCCAAGCCTTTCATATTCTTTCTTTTAAAATATAAAAGTTAACTATTAAAATAATTAAATTTATTTTTATTTATGTATCTATTTTCATTAGTTGATAACAAGTTTCTAAATTTTTAAATGAAATTGTATAAATGCACTAAGATCTTATTTAATATAAGATTTATTTTATTATAACTTAGATAATATTATCAAATCTTGACTTTTCATTTTTTCTCTTTTATGTTTTAGTTTCAATACATTCTTTTTAGTTATGTGTATTGCCAATATTACAATCCATTTTATTTTTATCTGTTAACAATACCACGAATATTCAGTATTACATTAATTTACTTACCACAACTTAACTTAAATTTGCTCAATCAATTATTTATAATTAGATGATCATCATAACTTAAAATAGTTTCTCTTTAGTATTATTCATAATTTAATAAGTGACCGTGATACTTTTTAGTTATATATACCCGAATACCACAAAATATATTTATACCACTACTATGATATTACAAATAAAATTAATCAAAATTATTAGCTTCATGTGAAAAGTTCTAAATCTTACGGGTAGAAGTCTAGAAGAAAGTAATTCATCAAAACATTAAGAGTTAGTAAAAAAAATAAAAATTAATATTCATTCTAAAAAAATGTAGTATACGTCTATCATAAATTACAAAATTTTTAAAATAGGTATATTTAGATTGTTTGATTTATATGTATGTAGTTGCTATTGTATTTATTTGATTGTTTCAAATTTAAATCTTAATTGATCAAAAAAAAAGTTAAAATCTTAATTAAAACAAAATCATAGCTCAAATAGTCCATGTGCAAGGCACGTGTGCATGATCTTATCTATTGAAAGCTGTAGTTCTTGAACCCATTAAAACTAAGCCCTAATCATTTAATTTTGTGACAATTCATTCAAGAGTTCATAAGTGCGAGAGGAGGTTGAGTAGTTAATAGAAGATATTTTTCATTATTGTAATTGTGTACTTGTTATTTTTCTTATTTGAAGCAGGCTAAGGCCACTTTAAAAAATACATGTATTCTCTTGTGTGTGTTCATTAAAAAAAAACCTCCATTGAGACTACAACTAAAAAAATTTGCTTCATGCATTTATGGAATACAAAATTAAAAAGAGTGAAAATAAGTTCAATTTTGACTAGAATTATGAATTATGAACAAAAAGTTAATTAAAAAAAAACTACTATAATTTCCAAGAAATAATTAAACCATTTTGATACAAAAACAAAGGAGTGATAGATTATTTAGTACTTCATGTATAAATCAACTTTCATCATTAATTTATGAAAAGAAAAAGATCTGATCTTTATTTCTAAAAAACGAGCTGATGTGTTCTACAACGTGAAAGTTTTAAAAAATAAATTTTTAAAGGGTTAATCTCAATTTGCATGTCTAAAGTTCGAAGATCCCTCGAATTTAATTGACACCCTCAAAGTTGAAAATGTTAATTTATACCTTGACAGATATAAATATGTATCAATGTGCAATCAAGACTAATTGACGTTAAAAAAGTTTGGGTTAATTATAAGTTACACCCCTCAAAGTTTAAATATTTCATATTTATGATCCAAAAAAAATTTCATCTATTAATATTCGTTAAATAGCTCTCAATTTTGCCGTGTCATAACATCTTAATATCGTGTTCGAATCAATAAAAAAATATTTTTAAAATTTTAAAAAAATTATAAATATATAATTTTTATTACAATAATCATTTAATAGTTATTTTTTGTCTATAGTTAGACACAATTGTAGACAAAAAATAGTTATTTAAATAGTATTATAAACAAAAAATAGATATTTTTAATTTTAAAAAATATTAAATAGTATTATACGAATTTTCGTAAATGTGAAATATATGACACAACACAATTGACTCGACAAGAAAATATTTTTTGTGATAAAAATATTTTTTTATTGACTCACGACATGAAAATTTTATGATTCAATGAAATTAAGAGCTATTTAGGGAGCATTAATAGATGAAATTCTTTTTGGATCATAACTATGAAATATTTAAACTTTAAAGAGTATAATTTATAATTAACTCAAACTTTTTTAACGGCAAAATAAACAGAGTTAGTTTCAGATGCACATTGATACGAATTTATGTCTTTCAAAGCGTAAATTAATATTTTTAAACTTTGTAGATATAAATTAATATTTAACTGATCTTTTAAAGTTCAAGTTGAGATTAGTTCATTTTTCAATGTTAAATTCAAAATGAGATGGTGGTGCCCATGTGACAAGTAGAACTAATTATAACCAATAATGATAGTCTGGCTAAATCTTTGGACAAAAATTATAGTCGAAATGATGTAAAAACCTAAATTACATAGAGCGAGAGTGAGAGCTATAAAATTCAGAAAAATTTGAGAGTGAAAATACTTTGATAGCATCATAATAATTACAAATAATATATTAAGTGTTTTTTTTGACATTAAGTTTTCAATATAAGCATTTAAATTCATAATACTAATAAAAGATATATTAAATATCTAAGATAAATATTTAAAAACATATAATATATATTATAAATATATGTCTATTTGGCAAGTTCAAATGGGTGTTAGATACTGTAATTTGGAGATATAGTTTGAAGAAAAGTTGAAGGCATTTTCAATGCCTTCTTCAGCTGGGGATGAGAATCCCACGTCGACAAGAAGTGGGATGGTGGAGCTACATAGGGGTGAGGATGGGGACAGGTCCACCCTCAAGTTGTTTTTTAAAAATATTATATATATACTTATATTTTTATATAATTTTTAGGGATAGTCTGGTGATTGATTCTGTATTTTGGTAATTTTAAAATCTCAAGTTCAATCTCTTCTCATATTTTCAAAGGGCTAGCCATCATTGTCCTTTAAAGACACAACTTAAGCCGCGGGTGGTCGGCCATTGAGTTCGAGGAAGTATCTATCTATCTATATATATATATATTACTTGTGTCTATCCTATAATTTTTTTATTTAAATTATTTAATTTTTTTTAGGATTAATTGCACTGGATATTTCCAAAGTATGAGGTTTATTTTATTTTGGTCTCTATTATTTCAATTGCATCATTTTTAGTTCCTGAAAATATTGAATATATTTTTATATGGTCTTTCAAGCAGGCAACGTCTAGATTGTTAACAATTTTTTTATCATAAATTTGTCACATAATACTTAAATATGGATAAAAAAAATAGTTTGGATAATTATTGACCAAATTTTTACTCAATTTTTTGTTAAATAGTTACCCAAATTACATAATTTTGATTAAGAATTATTTAAATTTTGGTCAAAAACTACCCATATTATACATTTTTTTGTCAAGAGTTGCTCAAATTTTGTTTAAGAGTTATCAAAATTATTTTTTGTCTATATTTTAGGTATTACGTGACAAATTTATGATAAAAAATGTTTAGCAATCTGGACATTGTTTAGTTGATGGACCATGTAGAAACATATTCGATACTTTAGATATTAAAATGATGCAATTGAAACATTAAGGACTAAAATGAGACAAACTTCATACTTGGAGACTTATAGTGCAATTAACCCTTTTTTTTTAATTATATTAAGGCTTTTTTCCATATGAGCTTAATTTTATTATTTATGAATTTGTGCAAGCGGAAGTTCTTATAAGTGACCTTTATTTGACTTTTAATTTTTTTATTAAAAATTGCCTCTATTTCTATTCGAGTATTAATTATAGTATTTATTTCTTAAATTTTAGTTTAGTAGTTTTACTATACTAATATCTCAGTGATAATGTTTAGAACATCGTTTATTGAATAAATTTAATGAATTATTAGTGAATAATTGATTCCATTTTTTTACAACTCATTGGTGTACACGTGAATTCTTCAATTGCTTCAAATCACTTTGGCATAATATGTGCACTAAATTTTGCTTCAAATCACTTACGATCGTTAGAACAATGAATTTCATCATTGATCTGATGACTACAATTAATTTAGTATAAATTTTAGTGCACATAAAATTATCGGTTAATAATTTGTAATAACTTTTGATTAGTAACCCCATGGTGAGAGTGGTTTAAAGGACATTTGGATTCTTGTCAACGGACTCAAACAAAACTGAACCGGTGTATACTCTGACAAGTTTTAAAGTAATGATATAGAAGTCCAAAAGCTTTATTCATTGGCTCAATCGGTGCATACTATGTACCATTGTTATTGAATGTAGAATAAGGAAAGTTTAGTTTAATGGTGTCATTATATTTTTTTTTAACGTTATTATTATTATTGAAGATCATGCTATTCTTATTAGTTAGTAAGTTTAATATAATAAAAATGTTCTAATACTATTGTTTGAGAGTAAAAAAATAAAAATAAAAAGATTTTTAATTTTGTTGATATTTTTTAGTAATATAGATATAGATATAAGTAATTAGGTATAAATGGTGATAATTAATCATTTTTTTATATACTAGTTGATGCACATGTACTTAAATCGTAGAAGCATAAATCAAAACGGTGTATCCGCCCACAATTAGAGGCATAAATCAAAAATGGTGTTACCACCCCTCCAAAAAAAAAAAAACTAAGCCAATCTCGGAAGAATCATCGAATCAATATCTTGCAATGTAATCAAAACTCAATTATCATAAATAATAAACCATAAAACAAAGAATCGTAGAGGCATAAATCAAAATAGTGTACCCACCCATAATTACTAGAGTAATGTTAGATAGACTTAAAAATTAGACGTAAAATTGCTCTAATTATTATGGAAATTCACGCATACAACTTTGTAAATTGCAAGCTTAGAATTACCGAGAATAAATTTCCATTCTCACCGTTACTCTCTCTCCCTCCGGCACTGTCACAAACGCTCTCACCATCTCTTCTTTATTCCCTCTCACAGTTCTACATCTCTCTCTTTCTTTCTTCTCTTTCACCAGTTTCTCTCGTCTCTCTGTGGCTATCAAGCAACTCCGGCGACCCTCTCACCCTCCAAGGTTAGTCTACTTTTCTCCCCCTTTTCTCTTTCTCTTCTCAGTTGTTCCTCCACAAAATACATCGTGCATCATGCACCACTCACACCCAGAAACAAAAAACCACACTCTAGCATGCATACACACACACCTAGCACGCCCTCTCTCCCCAAACACTCCGTTTTCCTACCCACCCACCCACAAAACACACACACACACACTCACATCACTCACTCACATTTTTCATGTTGCACACACAACACACCATTTTCCTTTACAAACACATTTCTTATCACGAGTTTTTGTGAATTTTGCAGTTGGGAGTAATTGTAATTGAAATCACCAACCACAGCCACCACATGTTCGATGAAATTTCTCAAAGAGCCACGGACAAACTACAGTCGCTGCCACCACCATAGGTAATTCCCCTTCCACCCCATCTCTGTCCCTTTCCCTTCACCTCCCTGTACACACGCACACACACACACGGCACAACACAACACACACACCCAACACAGGCGCACAAAATGGGATATGCCATAGCTTAGTGGAAGTGGTATTGAAGTGAAGGTGGTTAGTGGTATTTCGATAATTTTTTAATTTAGAGGTTGGGTAAGCATGGATAGCAAATAAAGTACAGTGGGTGGACCATGAGCTAGGTGGAGTGCATAATGAAGGATGGTTTGGTGGAAATGATTTTATTCTCCTGTAGAAATTGGAGATTTGAAATGGAGTGCATTAGGTGTTTATTTAATGGTGGACCATGGTTTGGTTGAGGAAAGTGTTACAATGGGGATTTGTTTGTGGTGATTGAAGAAATTCAATATAAAGTTTGGGTCGCTGCGATAGGAGGGCCCCTGAGGATGAATGGTGAGTTATGTTTGTTTTTATGTTAGTTCACTATTAGAACCGCCAACGATGAGGTCACCCACACCTTCAGATTTACTCCACCACTCCATCGCCAAATTCAGGGTTCGGAACTGTTAGGACAGATGTCGGTTGGCTTTGCCACCACCTTTGATGCCGATAGCCTGAATTTGTGAGCATGTGTGTGTTGTCTTTATATTGGAGTGAATCCATTGCCATGTTTTGTTCTTTTTTCATTGCCTCTTTTCTCGCAGGTGGTTATTAAGCAAAATGAATTATTATTGATTTTATTACTCTAATTTTAGTTTCTTGTAATTGGCTTGGCCCACATCTTTTAAAAGTCATTTAGAATTTTAGAATTAATTTTCCTATCTTCTTATTTTTTGACCCACGAAAACACTTGTACATCCCTACTCAAATAGTTTACTGGAGTAAACACTATGAATTCGGTGAATTCAAAGGTCATTCCGTAATTGTGATCCTCCGATACAGTTATAATTTGCCTTTGTTCTTCGGTTACTCTTTGGTTGCTGAAAATTAGTAGGAAAGTAAATGGGTTTATGTATTTAGCATTCGTGCAATGGTGATTGAATATGGTTTTGATAGTTTATATTGTTTGATTTGTGATAATTCATAGGAAATTAAATGAATTTTTCGATTTAGTAGCCGTGTGTTTGTTGATTGAATTGGGTTTGATAATCATGAATAAACTTCATTTTCTTCTTTGACATATTTGTAATGGAGTATTACTATGATAGTGTCGATACTTAATTGCAAAGAAATTGAAAAAAATAGACGAATTTGGTTTTCAATTGGTGGATTTTTTTCAGTATTAGTTGGTTTTAGTACTGTAGTATTAGTGAATTGAAATGGGTTTGATAAATTAAGTTCTTCAATAAATGGTGTCAATAATGTGTCTTTAATATTGTTCTTTGTACTGCTACACAGGTAAATAAATGTATACAAGTATATTTGCAGTTGACATAATTTTGAGTTGTTTATGTTTTTTGTATTGATGGATTGTTTTGTGTTTTGTATAAGGATTTGGTAGATTGTCTGTGGTGGTTGTGTTTGCGGCATAGTCAATTGCTTATTTGTTTCAAGCTGGGACAAAGGAACTCACTTCTAAATGTTTTTCTTTCATTTCAATTAATATGAGTTTAGTATTGAAACACACATAAGTAAATTGAGTTATCTAAATTTTTTTTGGTTTTGTTTGATTTGATTCTTTTGTGTTTTTTAAGTAATTGAGGTTGGTTTGAATCCTATAAAAAAAATCGTTGAAGTGACTGGTGTAGTTTGCACTTAATTGTAGGTAATCAAAAGACCAAGCT
>CAUOFW020001985.1:0-61895 GCA_963454935.2 Ilex paraguariensis
TCGACTCAAAAGGGCAAGTTATTTAAATGCCTACTTTACTGTGTAAGGAGTTAGATTGCATTTGGCCCAAATTAATATTGAATGAAGACAGACAAAAAAAAGGTGTTAAAACTACGGATTAAATGATGTGATATTACAACAATGATAATTAGGGGCGGAGCCACCCATGGGTAGGGTGGGAACATGTCCCCCCTTAAAAAAATTTTCTTCTTGATATTAGATATATATTTTCAATGAGAGCAATACTATTAAGACATAGTTTAAAGTATAATTTGTAAATTTAATGATTATGACCATTAAATTGTTAGTAGGTCTTAATATTAAATTATCATTGAGTCCTAACACTATCAATCCAATGACAAAAAAACAATCCTGCTATCCCGACGTTAGGCCGAACAAAAGTAAAGAAATCTCCTTCGGGTCATTTCCATATTCTCCGATATTATCAACTTCGACTAGAAGAAGGAGAGTGAGGGTTGTGTAGCTTCTTCCTCGCATTTATGCCAAAGCGGTACAGTGAATATTTGTAGGCATAATTACAGCTTCGGGTCATCTCGAAGACCCATTACACTGTACCATTACAGCGTCATCTTGGAGATGATTTTTTATTAGTTTAAGGCATTCCCAGTGCCCATTACACTCTGCATTGGTTATTGTATGCAACCGAACGAACTGTCAATACACTTCAACTGTTTGATTAAATGTTTGTTTGGGTTCATAATTTTTTTTTCGAATCTTTGTGTTTCTGGCAAAGCATTAAGACAAGATATTGCATCTGATTATCCAATTACGAGAATTAGATGACGTCCATTCAGAAGATGGATTTACGTCTCGACACTGGCTATTGTTCAACGCTTCTTGGGTTAAGAGGATTGCCGCGATTACATTCAGTGTGTTGTCAAGTGTATTTTTAGAGATGTGTCCATTGGTCTCATGTCAACTGTGACTGCTATGTGCCAAAATGTTATGCTTTAAAACTACTGTACAGATTCCATTCAAAGAAAAAAACAAATAACTATTGTACAGGTTGGTCCAAAGGCCAACCAAAAAATAAGAATACAATGAATTTTTACCACTATTGACTGAAGTAACAAAATACATAAATTGAAACTTAAAAGTGTAACGTTTTTGTTCAATCTTTTATTATTTCTGTAATGATAAAACTCACAAATAAACAAAACCCAATAAATCGAATCTCATCATCATAAACTCCATACTCAAAAAAAAAAAAAAACTATTTTCTACGTCTTCTCATTGACTTTGAAGCTGCACCTAAATTGTCATATTTTCCTACGCATTGACAGCACACACCAAGCTAATAGATTTTAATACAAATGGATTCAAAAGCTGTTAAAAAATAAAGAGGCAAGTGAATAAGGGGTTTATAACTCACTTATTGGCTTGGACACTCTAAATCACCCTTGTGAGCATCCCCTTTCTGTCCTGAATTTAGACTTCCCTATATGTAGCAAAAATTCGAAAGAAAGTTAAAGGGCATAGAGATGTGAATTAGATGGAAATGAACAAATGAATCTCGTACTGGCTATTGTATGTTGTCGGACAATTATGTAGTATCATTGATTCTGATGTGCACAAAAATGATTTTGCACACCACCGTCAAGTGTAAGGTAATAGGTAAAATGCAGTGAAATCGATGAGTGAATTAAAGAAGACACGATTTATAGTGGTTCGGTCAATTCGACCTACGTCCACTCTTCAATGGCTTCAGTTGCCGGGTATTTTATTAATTCAGAGGTATGGAGAATAGAGATACAAGCTTTGAGAGAATGGAGAATCAAAGAAAAAGAGTGGTCTCCGGTCGTCGGTCTGTCCTTGTAAGTGTTGGTGGGGGTGTGCCATTTATATCTCGTCTCGTCACAGATTGGGGCTACTTTATAGCAGCTAAGAGATCATTCTTGTGGAGATCATGACTTATCCTCAAGGCTACTTTATCGCAGCTAAGAGATCATTCTGGTGGAGATCATGACTTATCCTCAAGGCTACTTTATAGTACTAAAAGATTATTCTGGTGGAGATCACGACTTATCCTCAACGGAAGGAGGAGGTTGGGGAGCTCTTCATGAAACGCGGTCAAAGCTTGGACCGTTTCCTTCGGTGGTGCAGATAACTTCTCATGTTCTCCTCTTGATGACGTGCTAAGCAAAAAGTCTAACCGGTCTTGGACTGTCTTGGGCTTGGTAGATTCAAAATGAGATTGGGCTCCTCAACTGGAGTTGGACTTTAACACATAAATTGGACTATTTGGGCTTAACCCATCATTTGCCCCCTAATGTCCCATGTCCAATGAGACTTGGAGAAGGAGGCATTGACTATATTATTATTATTATTTTTTAAACTTCAAGCATTTCCACTTTATTTTGAAGAGGGCCCATAATATTCTATTTAGCCTTTTTATTTTGAAAATGACTCATAACTTTCTATTGGTCACTTTATTTTGAAGAGGGCCCATAATTTTTTATTTGGGTTTTTTCCCTCTTTTGAAAACCCTAGACTATAAATATAGTCTTTTTCTTCATGTTACCCATTTCACTCATTTTTAAGGTTGAGCACCCACCTCTTGAAAACTCAAGTCCTACCCATTTTGTTGAAGTCAAAGTGTGTTCTCCTTGAATCCTTTCAAGAGTGTGATTTCTTCCTTGCTAGTTGAGCTTCTCAAGTAAACAATGTCGATTGAAGAGGGAGTGTTGGAGCTTGAAGAAAGGGAGGAAGTAGGCACCATTTTGGAGAACTTGGAGGCTGGTTTTGAGCATTCGAATGCTGTTTTGGACAACTTTGGGGCTGTAAATGAAGGGCTGGACAGCGAAGGGGAGATGGGCAGCGCGAGGAGTGGCTTGGGCAGCGAAGGAAAACGGCTGGGCGCGCGACTGGACAGCCCAGGCGCGCTGGGGGCTCGATTGGGCAGCGCAGGCGCGCAGCTGGGCAGCTCGTGCGCGTGCGGTGGGGGCTGGGCAGCTGCCTGGGCTCTGCTCCTCCTGTCCTGGACAGCCCAGGCGCGCTGAGCAGCTGCCTGTGCGCTGGCCTTGCTGTCCTGGATAGCCCAGGTGCGCTGGGCAGCAGCCTGGCTACTGCTTCTGCTGTCCCGGACAGCTCAGCTGCGCTGGGCAGCTTCAGTTCTGCTGCGCTGGGCGGCTTTGGAACGTGGGCAGCAGTATTTTTCCATCAAGGGGCGCTAAAATCAGTCCAAGGTTCATCAGGGAGAGCTAGGCAGTGGCCTGGGAGCACGGGCTGATCCGATTCTCACTCGAGGCGCTGATTTGGGCACCTTAGGTGCTGATTTTTGTGCCGAAAATTCTGCTTTGCGCCATTTTGAAGGGACCAGACACCCTTCAAGCTACTGAGCAACTTTGTTTTGATGAGCAACAGCAGTCAGACACACTTCCAGGCGTTGGGCTAGACATTGCAAATAGTAAGGAAGCTTTGGGTGCTGCTCTTGTGATCAAGCCCCTATTGTAGCTCCCCCGATTCAAGTTCCTCAAGACTCTCCCAATGGTGATTTGGACTACTCCTTAAGCCCCGAAGAAGAAACGCAAGAGCAAAGTGGGACTTGATGATGACGGGTCTAAGGTGAGCACCCTTTCTAGTTTGTTCCGCTTAGATGAAGATATTTCAAGGCTTGTTTTTACTTATCGCATCCCTCCGACCGTGTTGTGCCGTCGGGCTGAGTTGGGCGAGCTTGCTTGCGATGACTCTTCCGGGGATATTGTTGTCTACGAGGAGATGCTTGAGGCTGGGTTAAGATTTCCCATGTCCTCCCCCATTTGTCGTGTTTTGCATTACTTTTCCTTGACTCCGGGGCGACTAGCGCCCAACGGTTGGAGAGTCCTGCTCGATTTCTTGCATTATGGAGAAAGGTGCACCACGAGGATGCTTCCCTATGGAGTTTCATGCAGCATATAATTTGAGCGAAATCCCTACACCAAATAGGGGATGGTACTATTTTACCGCACGGAGTGGTACAGTGCTTACAGGAACGCGCTCTAATTGCGGCGGCTGAAAATCTTGTTTCTTCTTTATTGGTGGAGAATGGGCTTCAGAAGCCGACAGAGCTTTGTGCCAACACATTGGGGTGCTGCTAAAAAATCCGGTATGCTGCACACTTCTTCTTTTTCCTTTTTTTTTTTATGCGTGTGTGCTCACTTTTTCATGCAGATATACCTGTGCTTTCCCGGGACCAGGAGTGGAAATTGGAGGCTGTCAAAGCTTGCCCTTGTAAAGATTTGGGAGTTCTCCTGCCCAAGTATACTAGAGCTGTTGCTCCATCTCAGAAATCTGGCGGCTCCTCTTCGAAGAAAAGGGGTGAGCTAGTTTCCTCTCCTCATTTTTTTTTTATCTAACCCTTCTCTACTCTTGCAGCAAGTAAAAGGGTGGTGGTGTCCCGCTTTTCTAGCAGGAGCCCTCCTTCTTCCAAAGTGGCAAGGACGGATGATGCCCTCCATGTGACTCCCACGGTGGCTCCTTCTCAACTGGCAACTTCTCCAGCTGCTACTCCAGAATCTTCCTTGCCAGGCACATCTGTTCCACCTTTATCCTCTCCTCGTGCTACCCCTCCTTTGTCTCCTCCTTGTTCAGGAACTTCTACCCGAGTGCCGATTTGGGCTGGTCCTATGATGGGGAGACGGCAGCTATCAGGGCAAGGCTTGGGAGGTTTGTGTTTGGCCAGAAGTTTCTGAGCTTAGCGCTTCGGGCACTGATAATATCGTCAACACGTATTTGGAAGGTCTGGCTCAGGTAAGGGTCTGCTATTTCCCTTTCTCCAGTCGTTTCCTGTGTTTTTGACTTTTCTTAATCTCTTGTCTCTCCTTTTTTTTTTTAGGTTTCGACTTCCTCCATCTGCTTGCTTTCGAGGGCCTATAATCAAGACAAGCTGAAGCTGGATCTTAGCCTTGTGCAGAGGGAGCTTATTACCGCTCAGGAGAGGATTGTCGAGCTTGATTCTGAGCTTTTGGTGACCCGTGAGAGGGACGTGCTCCGGGAGGGTGAGCTTGTGGCAGCTCATGAAAGGGCTTCTAATTTTGAGTCCGAGCTTTTGGCGGCCCGCGAGAGGGACGCGCTCAGGGATGGTGAGCTTGCTGCAGCCCATGAGAGGGCCACTAAGCTAGAGGCTGAGCTTTTGGCAGTCCGCGAGAGGAGCGCGCTCAGGGATGGTGAGCTTGCTGCTGCCCATGAGAAGGCCACTAAGCTAGAGGCTGAGCTTTTAGCAGTCCGCGAGAGGAGCGCGCTCAGGGAGGCTGAGCTTGTAGAGGCCCATGGGAGGGCCATGCTCAGAGAGGCAGCTGTTGTGGAGGCAAAGTTGACGGCTGCTCGGGAGAGAGTTTTCCGCTGAGGAAGACTTGAAGAATGATCTTACAGATGCTTTTATTGATGGTTTCGAGGATCTCCGAGGGAAGGTTTCTACCGCTTTTCCTAATATTGACTTCTCACCTTTTGTGTCCACTGACGACAGTGATGAAGGGAGATCTGATAATGTTGATGACAATGAGGAGGAGGTGGGGGACGACCATGAGAGCAGTTAGGGTGTTTAGGACTTTTGATTTTTTTTTTTTGAAAAGGCGGTATTTGGCCTTATTTTTGTACCGATACTCCTTTGAAATGAAATACAAAAAATCTTTTTGGAGTAAATGACATAGAAATTTTTATTAATTTATTGCTTATAAAAAGCGATATTGGGTAATAATTCCCAAAAAAAATACATTAAAATCTTGAGTAACACCCCTAAAAATCAAATCAAGTCCCAACTTTTACTGCTTTGATGCTCTCAAGGTGTCATTAATAATACATTTTCAAGTGCTCTGCATTCCATGGATGGAGTAAAATTTTTTCCTCAGAATCTTGAATTTTGTAGGTGTCTGGTCTCACTACTTCTGTTACGCGGTAGGGCCCTTCCCAATTTGGGCCCAGCTTTCCTTCGCGTGCATCCTTTGTAGCGAGGATCACTTTTTTGAGGATCAAATCCCCCGATTGGAAGGAACGTGGCTTCCCCCTCGAATTGTAGTACCTTGTCATGCGCTGTTTATACTCCGCGTTGCAGACTACAGCCATCTCCCTCGCTTCCTCCACCAAGTCGAGGTTGTTGCGAAGTCCTTCCTCGTTGGTGATGGGATCGTGCTACTAGACCCTTAAGGAGTGTACCCCTATCTCCACAGGGATAACCACCTCGGTTCCAAAGGCGAGGGAAAAAAAAGTCTCCCCAGTAGGGGTTCTTAGCGTGGTTCGATAAGCCCACAATACGCCTAGCAGCTCCTCTACCCAAAGGCCCTTTGCTTTTTCAAGCGTTGTCTTTAAATTGCGTAGCACCGTTCTTACCATGACCTCTGCTTGTCCATTTGTTTGTGGATGTGCCGGGCTGGAGTGAGGTTGTTTTATTTGAAGATCAGAACATAAAGAGTTCAGCAGCTTGTTGTCAAACTGCTTGGCGTTGTCGCTGACAATGGCATGGGGAATCCCAAAGCGATAGACCAAGTTTTTCCAAATAAAATCTTTGACCTTTGTGTCTGTGATTTTTGCTAAAGGTTCTGCCTTTGACCACTTGGTGAAATAGTCGACTGCCACCACCACAAACTTGCACTGCCCTTTGCTGAGAGGCAAGGGGCCTAGGATATCGATGCCCCACTTGGAGAAAGGCCATGGGCTTGAAATAGTTGTTAACTCCTCGGGTGGTTGCCTTGGCACAGTCGCAAAGCGTTGGCACTTGTCGCACTTTTTGGAGAACTCCTGGGCGTCCCTTATCATGGTAGGCCAGAAAGTTGCCCCGTCTGAGCGCCTTGTGGGCAAGGGAACGCCCTCCAGAGTGATTCCCACAGATCCCTTCATGGATTTCTCGCAAGGCATAGTGAGCTTCTTTAGGTGAAAGACAACGTAACCATAGCAAGGAATAACCTCTCTTGTATAGAGTGTCCTACAAGATGGCAAACTTGGAGGCCCTTATCCTTAGCTTCCTGGCCTCTAGGGGATCATCTGGCTGCACACCCTCTTGGAGGTATGCCCTCATTTGGGTCATCCAGTCTGACTCAGTAGATACACAATCAATATTTGTGGCCTCCATGTCCATCCTGCTCAGCTCGCACTGGTGACCAATTAGTGTTGGTTCCCCTGATGAGGCTTTCATGGATGAAGCGAGCTTTGCAAGTGCATCGGCAGCCATATTATCCTCTCTGGGGATGTGGTTTATTTGGAAGTAGTGGAATTTTGTGATCATGTTTCTAGCCATGCTGAGATATTCTTGCATTTTGGCTCATTTGGCTTCGAACTCGCCCCTCACTTGATTGACTATCAGCTGAGAGTCACTGTAGGTGGCAAGGTGTTGAACCTCCATTTCCATCGCTAATCTTAATCCAGAAAGGAGGGCTTCGTATTCGCCTCATTATTGGAAGCATAAAAATGGAGCTTCATCGCATATCTGAGAGTGGTGCCATCTGGGCTGATCAAGATTAAGCCCGATCCTCCTCCTTCATTAGTCGAGGAGCCATCTACGTAGATTTTCCAAAGCAGATGAGTGGAGAATTTGGAATTTGAAGTGGAAGACCGGGGAGGTGCAGCCTATGATGCCTGGGCATCCGGAGGTGCAGCTTGTGGTGCCTGAGCATCCAGAGGTGCAGGAGCTAGAGGTGCAGCCTGTGGTGCTTGGGCATCCGGAGGTGCAACCTGTGGTGCTTGGGCATCCGGAGGTGCAGCCTGTGGTGCCTGGGCATCCAGAGGTGCAGCTTGTGGTGCAGGAGCTAGAGGTGCAGCCTGTGTGCAGGAGCTAGGGGTGCACCTGTGGTGCAGGAGCTAGAGGTGCAGCATGTGGTGCAGGAGCTAGGGTGCCCTGTGGTGCAGGAGTTAGAGGTGCAGCCCAGGATGCCTGGTCATCAGAAAAAGTTGTTTGGGCTCCTGGGGAGGAGACTTGGGCGCCTGCTTGAGGGTCTTTGTTAGGCTTCTTGATGTCTCCGTTGGGCATTTGGGGATCCTCATCGTTCCCATCTTCTGTTGGTGTGAGTTCAGCTACGAAATCTGCTAGGGCTTGTGCTTTGATGGCCGTCCTAGGTTGGTACTGAATGTCGAACTCCCCGAGTTCTACTGCCCATTTAAGAAGTCTGCCAGATACGTCCGGCTTTCCCAAGATTCTTTTAAGAGGTTGGTCGGTGATGACCACCATACGATGGCCCTGGAAGTAGTGTCGCAGCCGTCTCGCTGTCGTGACCAGAGCGAGTGCCAGTTTTTCTAGTGCTGAATATCTGACCTCTGCCCCCCGGTATGCCCTGCTCACGTAATAAACTGGTTTCTGCACTCCATTGTCGTTTCTAACGAGCACTGAGCTTACCGCTGATGGGGAAGCAGAAAGGTATAGATGGAGAGTTTCTCCAGGGGTAGCATGTGACAGGAGGGGAGGTGCTGCTAGGTAGGCTTTGAGCCTTTGAAAAGCCTCCTCTGCCTCAGGTTTCCACTCAAAGGCTTTTCGGAGAGTTTTGAAAAAAGGGAGACATTTGTCTGCAGATTTGGAGACAAACCTGCGATTCTTCCATTGAGGCGCTGGAGCTCCTTGGTTGAGGAGGGTGACTTCATGTCAAGAATGGCCTTGATCTTGTCAGGGTTCGCCTCAATTCCCCTCTGATTGACCATAAAGCCCAGGAATTTACCAGACCCCACACCAAAGGCGCACTTCTCAGGGTTGAGCTTCATGTGATAGGACCTCAGGACGTTGAAAGTTTTTTGGAGGTGATCAATGTGGTCTACTGCTGCAAGGCTCTTTACCAGCATGTCATCCACGTACACCTCCATTGTTTGCCCGATCTGAGACTGGAACATCTTGTTCACCAGCCGTTGGTAGGTTGCTCCAGCGTTCTTTAGCCCAAAGGGCATGACCCTGTAGCAGTATGTCCCCTTTGGCGTGATGAATGATGTCTTCTCTTGGTCTGGGGGATGCATGCTAATCTGGTTGTACCCCGAGTATGCATCCAGGAAAGTGAGCAACTCATGCCCAGCGGTGGCGTCGATGAGGAGGTCAATCCGCGGCAGTGGATAACTATCTTTTGGGCATGCCTTGTTTAGTTCTGTGAAGTCGACACAGAGGCGCCACTTCCCATTAGCCTTAGTAACCATTACTACGTTGGAGAGCCACTCCGGATACGCCACTTCCCTGACTGCCCCGTTATCAATCAGCTTTCTAACCTCCTTGTCCATGGCTTGGGCCCTTTCAGTGGAGGCTCCCCTTAACTTTTGGCGAACAGGCTTGTACAGTGGATCGACATTGAGGCGGTGGGTAGCTACTTCCGGGTCGATGCCCTCAAGGTCCTCATGCGACCAAGCAAAGATGTCCATATTACGCTTCAAAAAATCAATCAACAGGGGAGCCAGCTCTTCAGAAAGGGAAGAGCCAATGTAAATTCTTCTGTCTGGGTGCTCCTTTTCTAAACCACAGGGATGAGTTCCTCGACTGGTTCTCCTCTTTCTGTTGCGGAGTCATCCCTTGGGTCAAGGACCTCAACCTGCAATGCTTCTTGGGGCTTCCTAGCCTTCATAGAGGATACATAGCACTCTCTGGCTGTTATTTGGTCCCCTTTGACCTCTCCGACTCCATTTAAGGTTGGAAAGTGGAGAACGAGATGGTAGGTAGAGGGCACAACTCTTAATGTGTTAAGAGCTGGCCGCCCTAATATGATGTTGTAGGCTGACGGGCACTCTATTACCAGGAAATTGACCATGACTGTGGAGCTTCGGGGTGTTACTCCGGCGGTGACGGGAAGTGTGATGGATCCAAGGGGATACACTTTTTCCCCTGAGAATCCAATGAGGGGTGATCTGATTGGCTGTAGCCTCTCCCTGCCCAGGTTGAGCTTGTCATAGGCCTCTGCAAACAGGATATCCGCAGAGCTGCCACTATCCACCAGGATCCTGTGCACATGAAAATTGGCCACCGTCATGGTGAGCACCAAGGGGTCGTCATGGGGGTGCTGGATTTCCTCCAGGTCCTTGTCTGAAAAAGATATGACCTCGTCGCCTTCCTGCTTCGGCACCTTAGATGGGTGCATCTCGTAGACATGTCTTGCCTTCCTGGCATGGGCCTTCATTGCGGAAAGTGATTCTCCCCCACCTGCTAGTCCCCCTGAGATGGTGTGGATTTCCCCACGGGCTGCTGATCTTCCTGGTTGTGAGGTTGTGGTGCTCGTTCCCTTCCAGCAACGTACTGGCGTAAGTGACCACGCTGGATGAGCTCCTGAATTTGCCTCTTGAGGCCGTAGCAATCGTCGGTGTCATGCCCGTGGTCACGATGGAAGCGGCAATACTTGTTAGGATTTTTGCGATTTGGAGAAGACTTCATTTTTCCAGGCCACTTTATCGCGGGGTCATCCTGAATCTGGAATAGGATGTGTTCCACGGAAGCATTGAGGGGAGTGAAGGGTTGACGGTTCCTCTGAGGAGCAGGACCTAGCCGGTCCTTGACAGGGACTTTCTCTGTCCTGTCATGTTTGTTGCTGGTCCCCTTCTATCGTCCCTCTCCCTTTCCTTCCTTTTCTCCCCTGCTCTGGAAGACTCACCCCGCCTGGCCCTTGTGATGTCTTCTGCGTTTATGTATTTTTGGGCCTTGGCTAGCAGCTCTGGCATGCTTTTCGGTGGGCGCTTCAGAACTGAGAAAAGGAAGCTTGATGAACGGAGGCCACCCAAGAAGGCGGTCATCGTCACCTTGTCGTCGGGTTCATCAACTTGGAGTACCTCCTCGTTAAAACGAGTGAGGTAACTCCTCAGGCTCTCCTCGCGGTCCTGCTTTATACTAAGCAGGTGCGTAACTGGCTTCTAGTGGCGACGCCCTCCAATGAAGTGTGAGACGAATGATCTGCTAAGCTCGGCGAAAGAGGCAATAGAGGCGGGGGAGAGCTTAGCAAACCATTGTCGGGCAGACCCCTTTAACGTGGTTGGGAATGCCTTGCACATGATTTCGTCTGGTACGTTGTGCAATTGCATCAAGGTCTTGTAAGTGTCGAGGTGGTCCAGTGGATCCTTTGTTCCATCAAAGGTCTCCACAGATGGCATTTTGAACTTCTGAGGGAGGGGGTAGTTTGCTACATCAGGTTTGAAAGGCGTATCAGTACGCCTTACCAGGTGGTCAACAGTCTCGGGTCCCTGTGCCTTCATGGCGTTGAAGACATCACCCAGTTAATTATGTACCTCCTTTATCTTCTCATCCCAATGATTGGGGGCTCCTCTGGAATGATCATGAAAGTGGCTTCCATGCTCCATGCTTTGGTTTTCACCCTCATCCTCCTAGAGATAAGGGTCCTCTCCTTGGGAAGCAAGGGGAGAGGGAGGTGGAGCTCCCTCATGTTGGGTTTCCCGAAGTGGGGCGCCCAATGGGGTGCCCGGGCGTGGTGCTCCTTGATGTCCATGACGTGGAGCTTCTTGGGGTGCTCCATGTTGTGCACCTCTGTGTGGTGCTCCACCTTGGGGTCCTCCATGCTGTGCACCTCCGTGTGGTGCTCCTCCTTGTCCAGCAAGTATAAGTTGCAGTAACTATTGGTTTTGAGCAACCAGTTGCTGCATGGTCTCCAATATTTGCTGGGGATTCAGAGCTAGAGTATCCGGAACAAGGTTGGTAGGCGGAGGAGCAACCTTCTCCTCTCGTGGAGGATTGTCTTCATGTTGGTTCATGGATCGAGTAGTGATCGCCATTAGTTAATGGATGTAATGTTCAGGAGTGAGAATTTTGTCGATTTCCCACAGACGGCGCCAAACTGATAATGCACAAAAATTTTACACACCACCTGTGAAGTGTAGGTAATAAATGCAGTGAAATCAATGAGAAAATTAAAGAAGACATGATTTATAGTGGTTCGGTCAATTCGACCTACGTCCACTTTTCAATGGCTTCAGTTGCCGGGTATTTTATTAATTCAAAGATATGGAGAATAGAGATACAAGCTTTGAGAGAATGGAGAATCAAAGAAGTAGTGGTCTCCGGTCGTCGGTCTGTCCCCTGTAAGTGTTGGTGGGGCGTGTCATTTATAGTAGTCTCCTAACAGATTGGCTACTTTATAACAGCTAAGAGATCATTCTTGTGGAGATCACGACTTATCCTCAAGACTACTTTATCGCAACTAAGAGATCATTCTAGTGGAGATCATAACTTATCCTCAAGGCTTCTTTATAGCACTAAAAGATCATTCTAGTGGAGATCACGACTTATCTTTAACGGAAGGAGGAGGTTGGGGAGCTCTTCATGAAACGCGGTCAAAGATTGGACCATTTCCTTCGATGGTGTAGATAAGCTTCCATGCTCTCCTCTTGATGACATGCTAAGTAAAAAGTCTAACCGGTCTTAGACTGTCTTGGGCTTGGTAGATTAAAAATGAGGTTGGGCTTCTCAACTGTGGTTGGACTTTAACACATAAATTGGACTATTTGGGCTTAACCCATCACCTATTTTTCTTAAATTCAAGATTTTTGAAGTATTAAATATAAATTCAAATTTTGTTCTCTAATTAATAGACATACACACTTATCTGGAAAAACATTAAGGATAACCATCGGATGATGCGCAAAATGTTTTACACACCACCTGTTAAGTGAACAGTAATAAATGCAATATTAAAGTAACGAGATGGAGAGACACAAGCGATTTATAGTGGTTCGGTCAATGTGTAATTTACGTCCACTTTTGAATGGCCTTGGTTGTCTAGTACTTTATTAGCTCAAAGGTATGGGGAGTAGAGAGTCGTGCTCACATAAAAGTGTGATCTGCCCCCAAGTGTTGATGGACGCGTGTAATTTATAGTGACCCCCTAACAGGTTGGGGCTACTTTACACCAACTATGCAATTATTTTGGAGGAGCTCACGAATTCTTCTCAATGGGTGAGTGGTTGAGGTGCTTCCTATGAGATGCAGTCAAAAATGAGGTGAAGGTAGATTGTTTTCTCGGCGGTGCAGGTAAAGCTCTCGTGTTCTCTCTTGATAACGTGGCCAAGCTGATGAGTGTGGTTGGACTTGGTGGGTCTTTATTAGGTTGGGTATTTCAATTGAGATTGAACTTTTCACATAAATCGAGCTATTTGAACTTGACCACTCACCATCCAATGATAAACTACCATGTGGACACATGAATAGTTATTGCATAACATAGATTGATAAGTATTTGAATATGTGAGATCATCCTATCCTTATGTTCGTTTATCATTTGATAGTTACATCATTTCAACATATTAATATGGTGTGTCGATTACACGTTTAACTGACCCTTATTTTATTTCTAACCCTTAATAAGGCAATAACCTTAGCTGATCAACCTTAGATTCTAATGCAGCTCAGCACTATGCAAACATCTCAAGCTGGTGGATTCGGCTTGTTAAGCCAGCTGCACACTTCGCATGGAGTTCACATGCAATTAGTTAGATAGTCAGAGATAACGGTGTAACGTAAATGAGAAGTAATGAATTTTAGAGGAAAAAACTCAGTGTAAATAATTTTGAGAGAGATATTGATGGTTATTGAAAGAGTCTATTTGAGACCGTCGGATGAACTTATTAAATTTTGCCCTATTTTATATTATAGATAGAGTTTTATATCAAAGAACTAAATAAAGTGTTATATCAAAAAATTAGTTATTACCCATGCTTGAACCTACTGTAACATAAAAATTCATAAATTAAAATTTTACATAAAAGCACAAATAATTTTTTTCAAACAAAGACCACGTTAACAACAAAGATAAATTGAAAATCATATAAAAATAGATTTAAAAAAAATTATTAACAATAAAAATTACAACTCAATCTAGGATGAAAACCATTTAATTTGCTCGTCAATTACATTATTGACGTACACATCTATATTATGTTCACATAAAAGTTATTACACTAAATACAAAGTAAAGATCCAGTCAAATGTTACTAAGCTAACCACACAAAAAATTAAATCATCACAAACAAAAAAAAATCTTGGGCTATAGAAAACTCCATTCTTGAGGAAGAAATCATTGCCTTATGGTTTAAAAATGAAAATGAGTAAAGTAAGAATCCTAATCCCGATTTCATAATTTGAGTAGATCTTCCTAAAAACAACTTTTTAGATAGTCTCGTTTCAAATCAACAGCCTCCCCTTTTAATGCCAAAAAAAAAAAAAATAATTGCTTTATTGTCATTCAGCAGTCTTTGATAGTAGCTCATTAAAATAGACATACCAATTAAATTCACAAGAAAATTTAAAGCTATATAATATCCATAGATGTAGCCATTCCAAAATACCCGTTGTTTGCTGGTCTTATGGATTGGAAAATACCCTTCTCTTATTAACTGAGACTAAATACACAAACTAACAAATTATAAACAAAAATTCAAATTAAAGCACAATCCACAATCATAAATCATATTAAAAACAAAAAATATCATCACAATTCAAATTCATTCAAAAGTACAAAATTTCTATTTATGGAATGGTACCCCCGAAATCTACGCTAACATAGCCAAGAACGGGGATAGACTGGAGTTTTTTTTCATTTATCATGCAAGCTGCTTCAATGACGAGTCAAACTATCCATCAGCTATTCTCAAGGTTCTAAAAGGTAAGCATAACTTATGGATGCAAAACTTATTACCAAATCCAAACACATACACAGCAAGCATCAAAACAATAAACCTTGATACGTATATATCGAGACATTCTACGTTTCAAAATGTTTGACATTTCAATATCAAATTAACATTCACAAAACCTGGACCCAAAATCCCGACAAACCTCCAAAATAGAATGTAAAGTTGCAGTAGAGTTTGAATTTAAACTCTATGTTTTTCTGTCTTTGAATATACACAGCATGCACAATTTATGGCAATGAAAGTCTAACTGTCCTACAATGTCTCAGCTGATAGAGTTTAAATAATTCTACAACTCAACATTCAAAAGGATATGACAGCTAGAGTTTATGAGGATCAGACTCATCATCCTCCTGTGTAGCAGACTCAGTTAGACTAAAAATATTTGCTTCAATACGCCCCCTCAATCGAATGGGAAGTTTTTGGACATGAAGATTGTTCTTGAGCAATTGAAAACGGACTGAACTTATGTGCTTGGTTAACAGATCAGCTAGTTGATCTTTGGATGATAGAAAACACACTTGCAAGTCCTTTTGAAGAACTTGATCACACCCAAAATGAAAGTCTATTTCTATGTGTTTTGTTCTTACATGGAACACCAGATTAGAACTTAAGTAAGTTGCACCAATATTGTCACACCAAAGTTTTGGAGGATGCCGAATTGGTAAACCAAGATCAATAAGAACTGATTGATGCCACTGAATTTTTACTGCAGTATTTTATAGAGACTTGTATTGAGCCTTTGTATTGCTTTTGTGCAACAGTGAGTTGTTGCTTACAACTCCAAGTAATCAAGTTTTGGCCGTGGAAAACACAATAGGCACCAATAGATCGCCTATCATCTCTCTCTCCCACCCAATCAGCGTCTGAGAAACCTTACAATTCTTGAGAGCTTTTTGCAGAAAAATAAAGTCCATCAGAGACAATATGCTTGAGATACTGCAGTATCCTCTTTACAGCCTCCCAAATGAGGCTCCCTGGGTTGGTGCATAAACTTGTTCACACAGTGAACTACGAAGGCAATATCAGGCTGTGTAAACGACTGGTACTGGAGGCCACCAACTATACTTCTATATAACTGAGGATCACCAAATTTTGGACCCTCAAATTTTAAAAGCTGACACGTAGCAAACATATGGGTGATGTAGGGTTGGCTTTATCCAGAGATGACTTGCGTAAGAACTCAACAATATATTTTCTCTGTTTGAGGAACATGACACCAGCAGTTCGTAGTGCTTCCACGCCAAGGAAGAAATAGAACTCACCAAGTTGTTTGATAGGAAACTCAGAACCAAGCAGGAGGATGATGTGCTGAATTTTCTGCAAATCTGATCCTGTAATTATTATGTCATCGACATAAATTAGGAAGAAAATGCGAAGATGACCTTGCTGAAGAGCATAGAGGGAATTATCTGATTTAGAGCCAACAAAGCCTAGTGATTGTAGTTTGCCTGTAAGCCTTGAGAACCAAGCCTTGGTGCTTGCCGTAGTCCATAAAGACATTTGTGAAATCGGCAAACATGATAAGGATAATCTGGATGCACAAAGCTAGTTGGTTGACTTATATAAACTTCCTCTTGGAGAATGCATTTTGGATGACAATTTGTTGAATTGACCAATTATGTGATAGTGCAATAAAAAGTGCGAAACGAATAGTTCCATGTTTAACAACTGGACTAAATGTTTCTTCAAAATCAACCCTTTACTGCTTGTGATATCCTTTTACTACTAACTCGGCTTTGTACCGGTCTATGCTACCATCTGCCTTCCTCTTTATTCTGCAAACCCACTTACAGCCTACTAGGTTTATGTTGGTTTTGGTGGTTCAAGTGCCTAGGTACCATTTCTCAACAAGGCACCAAACTCAATGTTCATGGCCTCATTCCACTTATGATCTTTTACTGCATCTATGAAGCATGATGGCTCAGTAGACATTGGATTTGCTGCCGCTAGTAGTGCTCGAGGGTAGAGGATATTTTATATTTCCATCAAACGAAACTCTTGGCTTGAGAGAGTTGGTTTTTGATCTGGTGAGCATTTGATGTTGGATTGGTGCATGAGTAAGAGGAACAAGATTTGTAGATGGTGCTAGAATATCAGAAGGTGCAGGAGTTGATTCAGCATTCCTTGCTGGAGGTAGTTGACTACTTGATTGAAGTTGATTTGTAGGCTGTTCAGAAACAAATTCAATAATAGGAGAGGCAGTTGAAGTACCTGTAGAAGAGATAGTATGACTCAGGGAAATCAGAGAAGGTTGCAGGGTTAGAGGTAGAGCTATTGATTGAGTCACAGACTGAGACTGTGTTTTGTTCTGATTTTGATAAGGAAAAAGTGTTTCATTGAAAACGACATCTCTTGACACAGAATTTTCCAGTGGACAAAGTCAAGACATTTATAGCCTTGATAACAAAGGCTATAACCGATAAAAACACAAGTTTTAGAACAAAAAACAATTTTATGTCTGTTAAAAGGTCTAAGATTTGGCCAACAGGCACATGCAAATACACACATAAATTGATAATTTGGTTTCCTATTATAAACCATCTCAAACGGTGATTTTTGTTTGAGAATTTTTGTTGGTAACCTGTTTATAATATAGGTGGCAGTAAGGAATGTATCTTCTCAGTAATGTTGAGGGAGATTGGAATGTGCCAATAAGGACAACCCTATCTCTACTACTTGGCGATGACAGCATTCTACTACTTCCATTTGTTCATGCGTGGATGGACAAGCTAGTCGGTGACCAATTCCACAATTTTTAAAGTAAGTGTTGAGCCTTCTGTATTCGCCACCACAATCTGTTGGAATAGATTTTATTTTGGTATCAAAGAGGCGTTCTAAATGAGATTGCAATTGAGTAAATAAAGGCTCAACTTCAGACTTTTGTTTAATTGGAAAAAGCCAAATGAATTTAGTAAAGTCATCAACAAAACAGACATAATATCGAGATCCATAAGTAGAATTAGAAGCTGAAGGTCCCCATACATCCGAGTAAATTAACTCAAGGGGCCTTCAAGCAGTAAATTGAGAAGCTTTAAAAGGTAACTTGTGACTTTTTGCCAATTGACAATTAGGGCAAACTAAATTTCTTTTATTCTCGCCAACCCGAAGTTTATTTGCAGAAAGGAATTGATGAACTACTGGATAAGAAGCATGGCCTAGTTTGCGGTGCCAATTCGAGATGGCAGTGTGTACGCTCACAAAAGCCAATGCTGGATTCTTTTGAAGTGGTGGTGAAAAACAATATAAACCATCATGTAGATGGCCTTTGTGCTGGATGCTCCACGAGTAATCCTTTATAAGAAAGAAATTGTTATGGAACTCAAAGTAAACATGATTGTCTGAAGCAAATTTATGCACAGATAAAAAAAAATTTTGACTTTCAAGAACGACGAGAACTTGGTTAAGAATAAAGGAACGTGTTGGTGTGGTGAGTTTGGAGGTATCTGAATGAGATATAATCAAACCTGCCATGTTTCCTACTTGAATTTGGTTTGAGCCATTGTACTCATCACTTTGAATGTTGAGGTTGTTAAAATCAGAAGTCATGTGGTGTGTCGTTCCAGTGTCGGGATGCCAATCACTTTCTACATTCTAATTATTGGCAGCTACCAACGCCTGCACATTAGTTTTCTTAGAAGGGTGAAAGAAACTAATATCGAACTTGTGATAACATTTGTGGATAGTGTGTCCTAATTTTTCACATAGTTGACACCAAAGAGTGGATCGGTTGGCACCATCAGTGTCCCAAGTGTTGTTGTTCTGGTAATTGCTGCAATGACAGCCACCACGATTGTTGAATTGATTATGCCCTCGGCCTCTGTAATTGTTGGAATTAGCCTTGCCTTGACCACGAGAGGTATCTCCTTGTCATGTGGCAATATTAGCACTAGCACCAGCAATAGAGAGAGGCTGGTTATTGTGGAGAATTCATGCTTCACTGGTTAATAGAAGAGAATAAATCTCTTCGAGAGTTACAGAATCATTACGGGCAAAGATAGTGGCAACCAGTGAATCATATTCTAGACTAAGTCCAACCAATACATATGTGGTGATATCATCACTCTTCATTACTTGGCCAGCAATAAAAAGCTCATCTGTAAGCTTTTTGATATGCATAAAATACTTAGTGGCAAAGAGATTACCCTTACGGCCTGTGGCAAGTTGAGACCAAACCTGGACAGCTTTGGCGCTGGATTGAGAAATAAAGCAAGTGAAGAGAGCAATCCAAACATCGTGTCAAGTGGTGCACTGGTAAACCTGAGCCATTACCTCATCAGTGAGAGAAGCATTGATAGTGCTAAGAATAAGATTATCTTGTTTCACCCACTGAGCATATGTGGGATTGGAGGAGGTTGTGCCGTCTTCGACAGTGATTTCTGGGGGGTGGGGGTTCCATCTACTTAGCTAAAGGCCTCTTGGCCTTTGAGATAAGGAAGCATTTGTGCCTTACATATAGGGTAATTATTTCTGTTAAATTGTAGACATTGATGTTCGAAGAGGGATTGGAGACTGGAAGTGTGGAGGTGATATTGTCAGAAGATGTTGAAGAGTTAGGAGAAGACATTTTGGATGGTAGTCAAGGACAGGCTTTGATACCATGTAAAGTTGCAGTAGAGTTTGAATTTAAACTCTCTGTTTTTCAGTCTTTGAATATATACAACATCTACAATTTATAGCAATGAAAGTCTAACTGTCCTACAATATCTCACCTGATAGAGATTGAATAATTTTACAACTCAACATTCAAAAGGATATGACAGCTGCAGTTTATGAGGATCAGGCTCATCCTCTTCTTGTGTAGCAGACTCAGTTAGACTAAAAATATCTGCTTCAATATAGAAAAATGAATATGTGTGAGATTGTAAAGTGTGCGATTATGGAGGTGTGTGAATCTTTGTGTGGGACTCTATGTGTGTGTGTGGTAATTGTGGTGGTGAAAGAGATCTAATAGAGAGTGAGAGAAGAAGGGAAGCGTAGAGAGTAGAGAGAGAGAGAAAAAAGTTACCTGGGTGAGGGAGGCTGAAAAATTTCCAATTAAAGAAACTCAACACCAAAAATCAAGAGAGGCAATCAATTATTGTATGTGCGCTTTGTGAGAGAGGAGAGAGGAAACTCCTTGAGAAATTTTGCCGAACACGTGGTGGTCAAGGTGGGTTTAGGGCTATGAATGGTTGTTGGAGGTGGCAACTAGTGCAAAAGAGAAAGGGGGAAGGAGACGTTGTAGAGATGAAAGAGAGAGATACCTGAGGGTCGTTGTAAACTGTTAGTCGCTGGCAACGAAGGTCGGTGTCGGTGTTGTTTCGCTTGGCAAAAGTAGTGCGCAAATGTGTGGCAAGGCAAAGGTAGTGGGGAGAGAGAGGGGGGAAGGAAAGGAGCAAAGAGGGGGGCAGGAGAGACCTGACTGGTCGCTGGATCTGTGGTGGCTATTGTCGGTGGTGGGTGATTGGCAAGAGAGGAAAGGAAAGGAGCCGATGTGAAGAGAGAAAGGAATGAAAAGTGGAAGGGAGAGATCTGTGAATGGAGCAAGGGGGAGAAAAATATGATTTACTTGAAAGTTAGGCAGAAATGGGTGAGAGAGAGGAGGGAAAAGAGGCGTGATTTGCACAAGGGTGGGACTAGTCAGAATACAGGAGATATGAAATGTTTTGGGCGGGAAAACAAAAATTAAAGAATAGTTTTTAACCATTGGATCATAAATTTAGAAACGATATAGACCGTAAAAATTAAAATTATTTTATTTATCTTTTGATATTTAAATTGTATTTCTCTATTAGTTTTTCTTCAGTTTTTTTGGTTTGTCTCACATGAAACCAACTACTTTCTCATTTTCAAGATAACTCCTATTTTATTTCCAATAACTAATCCATACGTAATATAGAAAAGAAGACTTTTGCGAAATACTTTATCCCACAAGTTGGAGGCGGGTTAGGCAGTGGGGATAAGAGTGAAAGTGAAAAGAGATTTCAAATTGTGTATTACATAGGGCAATTGTTAGAAAATATTATTTTAATTTAAACTCAAGTAAAAATTAGATTCAAACTTGACACAAAAGGTTAAGCTCAAGCTCAAAAGAGATTGTTTCAAATTTGAGACAATTTTTTTTTTGTTTTTGCACGGAGCTGATTTGGCTTTGGCCGCTCTCACATGTGGCGGTGATAACATGCATGATGTCACCGCTATACCCAATATTTTCTCCACATGTGGATTCCAACAGAACGAACCCAAGTTTCACGCTGTGACCAATTGGAATCAAATCTTATTATTCAAGACAAGATAAGATAAAAAGTGAGAAGAAGAAAAAAGGAATAGAAAATAGTTCTGAATACTGCCACCGCATTTGGACCAAGAAAACCCTTGTTGGAGTTTCCAGCATAATCATTCTACTAGTTACACTTTCCTCTTGCAAAGGTGAAACAGCTCCTCCAGCACCCCATCTGTCTCTTCTCCTTTTACACTCTCACGTGTTTAGATCGCTGGTTAAAAGGGCAAATCACTATGGCATGTTTATTTCGAATATAAAATTTAAGTGGTATAAGATTTTATGTCTATTTCACTCTGATCCAATAGTATATTATACTCGGTCTTAAATTATAATCTCATCATTTTTCTTGTTTATTTATTACAAATATTATTTGTGTAATAATTACTTAAAAAAATCAATAATTGCGGCTAACCAATGTAAAAGACAATTTTAATCTTTAAAAAGTAAAAAATTGTGGCTGAACTTTTATATTGGAATTGTACCTGAGGGCATTTCAGTCTTTTTAGTTTATAATACATATACCAAGAATATAATATCACCCCCTAGGTGGTATTCATTAAGACCCTCTACAAGGCATTATGACTATTGTTCATAACGGGTCGATATTACGATTCGAAAAATAGTACTGACTATAAAATGTCAAACAAACAACGTATAAGATGGGTCTCACGTACTATTTTTCTAATATCACTTCCTTATACCACTCTAATACTCAAAACAAACGGCCCCTAATAGGATAGGAGAAAAAAAATATGTGGCGCCCGTTTATCCCGTTTTTTTTTTGGTACGTCGAAAAGTAAAAACAAGAAAACTAGGTAGAGTTCCTATAAAAGTAAAAAACAAGAAAACAAGAAAACGTTTTTGTTTTGTTTATCCGCATTTGATAAATAAAAATGTACACGAAAAATCCCACTCGGGTTTATCCTGACCCGGTTTGCAGTCAGCTTTAACTTGACTATGTGAGTTAAATGAAATCCATAGGGGTTGGAATAAGATATCTCAGTATAATTACTATTCTATTGGTTTTCATTTGTTAACCCTAATATTGACTTGTCAGCCACTACTTACATATTGGCGTGTCCCCTTGTACCACCTTAATAAAATTAATTTTACTTCTTAGTAAGATCAGTTAAAAGTTGATTCTATCAATTCAAACTTATTTTTATCAATTGGGTATGTAATATTTTTTTCTTGAAAGCGATATGATGATACTTCAAACAAGCTCTAGCTGTGAGCTTAGGTCAGGAAAGACACGGGAAACTCAGAGAACCAAGGGTAGAGCTCCCCTTAAGGAGATCGTAACAGAACTGACCAGAAAACAGCTGGATGACCGCGAAAATTGGGCCCAATGCATGAAACTCTCAAACACACCAAGATTCTCTCCTAAAATCAAGGAGGATCCCATGAATAATGAGTAAAAATCTTGGCTAAAATCCCACAGAATAGGGAACAGCCTTATAAATACTATATAATGCCTCACCGAAGAGGAGGACCCTAGAAGAACTCTAATTAGATCATGCATTGTATTGTAATACATTCAAGTAGTCAATAGAGACAAAAAGGAGCGAGAGCCTCCATTAGAGAGTGGATTAGCCGAGCTCCAGAGCCGATGAACCACTATATTCTTACTATGCAAATTCCCTTATCCCCTAAGAAACACTTCATTGTCATTTTGAAGTTGGCAGCCTAAATTCACCTATGGTCCCACACACTCTGTTCACCCACGTTAATCAGCACCATCAGTTTGATGCCGTCTGTGGGAACGACTGTTCCTGTTACAAATAAGCTGATTTCCCCTCCCACCAAAGTTCAGGAAGCCACAGATAGAGTCCTTGATGGAACCAAAGACCTCATAGACCACCTCAATACTTATAAGAACCAGATGGAGTTGCACAGGTACCAGGACCCCGTATGCTGTCAAGCGTTTGCCATCACCTTGAAGGGTTTAGCCTTGGCGTGGTTTAATAGGCTCCCCCCGGCCTCAATCTCTTCCTTTAAAGAACTTTTCATTTCCTTCGTATCCCACTTCATAGGGGCTCAGACTAATAGAAAATCGAGTTATCACCTTTTGAATGTGAAACAGGGACCACAAGAAAACCTCAGGTCTTATGTCCAAAGATTTTAATTCAGAATCGTTAAAGTTGGATGTTTCAGATGAAAAGTTCGACATCACTGCCTTCATAGCTGGTCTAGGGGTGTAATCTAAAGATTTGATATTCTCCATATCAAAAAATCCCCAAGCAAGCATGGCCGAGATGCTTGCCAAAGCAGAGAGATACATAAATAGTGAAGAAGCTCTTCTTTCTAAGGTAGGGAGCTCTTCCGCACATAGAGATAAGGGAAAGGAAGAGAAAAAGAGGAACCGATGTCCCAGGAAAGAAAGGGAAAGAAACAGATCTCCAAGGAGAGATAGATCTCCCAAAATAGATAAAGAACGATCCCCAAAAAGGAGGGGGAACGTTAGGGACCGCTTAGGACCCCCACATCCTGAACTACAATAGAGGTATTCGCCTCAGCAATACACCCCTCTCACTACAACAGTATCCCAGATCTTATACGAGGTACAAAACGAGAAATTCTTAAGGTGGCCTCCACGAATGCAGGCAGATCCAACTAAAAGAGACCCTACGAAGTATTGTGAGTATCAAAGGGATCATGGCCATCACACCGACAATTGCATTCAGCTAAAGAAGGAGATCGAGTTCTTGATCCAGAGGAGGCAGTTACAATGATTTGTCGCCCATGACAACCAAAATAGGGTTCCACCACCACCGGCATCTCAGCAACAAGCCCCTGCACAGCACCAGCAACTCTTAGGGGAGATCAGAGTGATATCTAGAGGATTTGCTGGCGTTGGAGAATCCAATGCAGCCAGGAAGTGCACATTGTGTCTAAAATACCTCGGCTGAGCACAACCATCATTTTTTCGGATTCAGACTTGGAAGACTGCCAACATCCCCATGACCTATTGGTGGTAAGGGTCATTGTGGCTAACCAAACGGTTCATCGAGTTCTAATTGACAATGGGAGCTCGACCGACATCATTTTTGCCTCAACCTTTGACAAAATGGGTATAGGAAGAAGGAAGCTTAAGCCAGTAAGTGCTCACTTAATGGGATTCTCAGGGAAGAGGGTGCTACCCTCGGGATCCATCCAACTCGTGCTCACTATGGGGAACCCTCCTTGTCAAGCCACCGTCACTGTGAAATTCCTGGTGGTTGACGCCCCTTCTGCGTACAATATACTACTTGGGAGACCATCCCTCAACGCAATGAAGGCTATCCCCTCAACATATCACTTGTTCGTAAAATTTCCTATAGAAAATGGAATTGGAATGGTCCGAGGAGACCAGCGAATAGCCAGGAAGTCCTACATGGCCTTGGTGAAGTAGAAAGAGGTTGAAAATATCCAACTGGATGAGCTTGACATGAAGGACGAGCTGGACATTAGGCCCATGCCGTCAGAAGAGCTAGAGCCAGTCCAACTCGATGAAGGGCCTAAACATATTGTATTCATGGGATCTAAGTTAAGCAGAGAAATAAAAGACCTCCTCACCCAATTCCTAAGGAAGAACATAGGGGTGTTCGCTTGGAAGCAAGAAGACATGGAAGGCATTGAATCCTCAGTCATCACACACAAGCTATGAGTGAATCCTATTTGCAAACCTGTTAAATAGAAGTGAAGAAGTTTTGCTCCAGAACACCAGAAGGCAACTAACGAGGAGGTCAATAAACTCCTCCATGCCAAAGCCATCAAAGAGGTGGACTACCCTACCTGGTTGACGAATGTGGTGCTGGTCAAGAAGACCAATGGGAAATGGTGGCTCTATATTGATTTCACTAATCTCAATCGAGCATGCCCCAAAGACAGCTTTTCCTTACCTCGAATCGACCTGATCGTGGATGCAACTGCTGGGCATGAGCTCCTCAGCTTCATGGATGCTTTCTCAGGTTATAATCAGATCAGGATGGACCCAGCGGATCAGGAGAAGACATCATTTGTGACTGAATAGGGAACTTACTGCTACCAGATCATGCCTTTTGGATTGAAGAATGCTCGAGCCACCTATTAGCGCCTCATGAATAGAATGTTCCAGAAATAAATCGGGACATCCATAGAGGTCTATATCGATGATATGTTGGTAAAATCACTAAAGGCAGAGCTGCACATCGAGCACCTAGTAGAATCATTCCGAATCCTCAAGGAATACAAGATGAAACTCAATCCTGCAAAGTGCACCATTGGGGTATCAGCAGGGAAGTTTCTAGGATTCATAATCAACAACAGAGGAATCGAGGCTAACCTAGAAAAGGTTAAGGCAGTTCTGGATATGCGACCACCGTCCAACATTAGGGAGATCCAATGCCTGACAGGAAGGATAGCAGCCTTGAGTCGTTTCGTATCCAAATCAAGTGACAAGTGCTAACCTTTCTTTCAGGTCTTGAAAAAGGCATTTCAGTGGGACACCCGGTGTGAGGAAACGTTCAAAGCACTGAAGGAGTACCTAAGCTCTCCCCCTGTCCTGGTAAACCCCTTAGAAGGGGAAGTGCTTACTCTTTATTTAGCTGTCTCAAATTTCTCAACCAACGCAACACTAGTTAGGGAGTGAGACAGAGCTCAGCAACCAGTTTACTATTATAGCAGAGCTTTGAGGAGGGCAGATGAGAGATATGCAAAGATGAAAAGGCTAGTTTTGGCTCTGGTGACTACGACTAGGAGACTTATACCATATTTTTAGGCTCATACTATCGAGGTTCCAACAGATCAACCAATGAAGCAAGTACTGCATAAACCAGACTCTTCAGGAAGGCTAGTTAAGTGGGCAATAGAGCTCAGCGAATTTGATATTAGGTATAAACCAAAGACTGCAATCAAAAGGCAAATCTTGACAGATTTCATCGCAGAATTCATAGCAGCAACACCCACGAAAGCCACACTACTAATACCTGACCTTTTCATATGAAAACTTTCGGTAGATGGGGCTGCCAATGCCCAAGGAAGCAGCGTAGGATTGATCCTAACCTCTCCAGATGGAATAAACACAAAATACACCCTCAGGTTTGGATTTAAGGCTTCAAACAATGAGGCAGAATATGAAGTTGTCATTGCTGGCCTCAACCTTACTCATTCAATGGAGGCAGTGCAGCTAGAGATCAGCAGCGATTCCTAATTTGTCGTGAAACAGGTAGAGGAGTCATATGAGGCTAAGGGTAAGAAAATGGTTCTCTATCTCAGAAAGGTACAGGAATTGATCAAGAAGTTTGTGCAAGTTAAGTTCAAGCATGTTTCTAGAGTCAAAAATTCGAGAGCAGACGCCTTGACAAGGCTGGCAATAGTTTCGCAGGAGAATTTGGATAGGTTAATTTCAGTGGAGCATTTAACAGAACCATCTGTATACATTGAAGATGAAGAAGTTCTGTCTATACAAGCACCACCGAGCTAGATGGACCCCCATCAGAGTGTATCTCCAAAATGGGACTTTGTCGAAAGATTCCAAAAAAGCTGCGAAGTTAAGGGTCAGGTCAGCCAGATTTTTTATTTTGCAGGGAAACTTGTACAAATGGGAATTTTTGACACCTCTACTCAAATGTGTGGGAGATGAAGATGCTAATTCCATACTTAGAGAGATCTATGAATGAGTCTGCGACAATCACATCGGAGCTCGAGCCCTAACAGGAAAAGCATTGAGACAGGGGTACTACTGGCCCACTATGCTCAAAGATGCAGTGATTAACCATCAAAATTACTATTTTATTATATTTAATGATTGGTTAATTTCATATTATTTGTGATTAAATGTGTTGAATTCCTTGATTTTTTAGTTTGATACTTTTTCTAGTTATTTGGTTTATTTTGCAGGTAAATTGGTTGATTTAAAGTAATAATGGATAATGCAAGTGAATCAATCACTAGAGGAAGAATCGCATTTGATAAAGATTAAAGAGTCAATATTGAGATAGGAAGACTTAAAGATATGACAACAATTTAATCCTTCTAAGAGTCCAAGATGGAACAAAACTCATTTAAAGTTCGATTAGGAAAGTATCTTAAAAGAATAAGGATTTGACACGTCTTCAGTATTTTGGTCATAACTTTTGACTCTGATATCCGATTTACTTGATTTTTGGGGATTGAAAAAAATACTCCAAGGGCTACAAAAGTGTATTTCATGAAAATTTCGTGAATCATCCTCTAAATATGTGATATCCAAGCTCAAAGTCTAGACAGATTTTGTACCCGTTCCCCAAAGATTTTATGCACGGGATTTAACCTTATAAAACTTCTCTGTAGAAAGGAATTCCTTTCAAAACAACCTTATATCTTCTACCTATACTTAGGATTTATTTTTAATATAAATAAGGGTTGTCATCTAAGATTTATTTGATGATTCTTTTTCCATCTTTTCTTTTCTAGTTTTAGTTTATCATGTCTAGCTAGAAGGCTAAGCTAGGGTTAGGGGAGAACCTTTTAATGAAGTACAGTAATATTATTGATTCTGAGTTTAATGATTTATGATATTTTGTTAATTTAACTTCTGATCTTATAGCAAAATTTTTGCTCTGTAAAAATTCTTGAGTTGTTGTATCATGTACATCGATTGCTTGAATTTTCTTGTGAATAAATAACTGGTTATTCCATGCTTGATGTAATTATCATTATTTCATAAAATAATATAATTGGATGATTATTCAGGTTCCTAAATAATCTTTTGATTATAACTTTTGGTTTTCTTACTTGATTTGCTATTTGAATCTACCGACATCTGATTCTTGTTCCAAGTTAAGTTTTGAGTCATTAATCATTATTGTATGGAACTGAAAGGGAGTACTTGATGCTCTAGTATTTTTATTACTGTTTTAATTATTTAAATCAATTTTCTCCACTCAACAACTCTCTAAACAAATCATTTATTTTTTTTAAGTTTGATTTGGTATTTGTGTGATTACTTTCTTGTTAAAATTCTTTGAGGGTTCGATCTCGGTTTTTCGAGAAATATATTACTTCGCTCAACTTGCGCTTGAATTTACAATATTAAAAGTGAAGCAAGTTTTTGGCGCCGTTGCCGGGGAGTTGAAAGACAATGAGCCACTATCACATCTAGTGAGGTTTTTGGTATTTGCGATTCGTTGGAGATCCAATAACTTCGTTCTATTTTTTAATTATTTATTTATTTTACTGAAATTTATTTTCTTTTTGTTATTTAAGTTATTTTTCTGTTTTTTTTATTTGTTGTATGAGTTCTTGGCATCGTGATTTGTGTGGTCGTTTGATAAGAGAAGATTTAGACACTGTTTGGAAATTTATTTGATTCATCTGATTCAAATTATACTTTTCATACAACGGTTGCTGATCCTAATGATAATAGATGAAATAATTTACCTGAACATGAGGATCATATTGATAGAGTAAGTAATCATGATGAGAACAATGTGAATAATTTAAATGTTAATCAGGGTAGGACTTTGTGTGAATATTTACAGTCTGCACGCCACACTACACCCTCATGCATTATCTTTCCATTAAATGCCACAAATTTTATTTTCAAACCTGGCATGATTACATTACTCCAAAAATTTCTTGGCCTAGATTCAGAAAATTCATATCTACACATTAGAGAATTTGAGGATGTATGTGCTACGTTCCATGATCAGAATGTCTCAGTGAATACAATCAGATTAAAGATGTTTCTTTTTTCATTAAAAAAAAAAAAGCTAAGACTTGGTTATATTCACTTAGATCTAGGACCATAGGTATATATGGCCTGAGATGCAAAAATAATTTTTGAAAATTTTTTTTTCCACACATCGCACAAACTCTTTAAAAAGGCAAATAATGAATTTTTCTCAAAAAAAGACTGAAAATTTTTATCAAAGTTGGGAAAGATTTAAAGACCTTGCATCGTGTCCACATCACGATTATGAGAGCTGGCGCATGATAAGTTTCTTTTATGAGGGTTTGAGCCCACAGTTGCATCAATTTGTTGAGATGATGTGTAATGGTGATTTCATGAATAAGGAACCAAACGAGGCCTTTGACTACTTAGATCAGTTAGCTGAAAATGTATAATCTTCTTGGGATACCACATCCCAAGAACCTCCTAAGGTAAAACTACACAATCTTCATCATCTAGTGGGGGTAAATACCAGCTGAGGGGATAAGATGACCTAGGAGCTAGAATTGCCACTTTAGCTAAGAGGGTAGAAACTACAATAAACAACAGAAAAATTTTAACAGACAAACTACTCAGGCTATTGAAGATATTAGGAGTGCAATCACTAAGTTAACTATTGACCCTTGTCATCAAGAAAAAGGTAAGTTCCCAGCACAATCACAACCAAATCCGCAGGATCAATTTTTTGTGAATGAAACTGACACTTCTAATATTGTGCATGAACAGGTAAAGTCTATTACCACACTCCGTAGTGAGAAAGAAATTGATAAAAATATTCTTTCTAAAATTCAATAATCTGAAAAGATTTCAAAACCTACAGAAAGTGGTGATAAAATTAATCACTCTGAAATCAATAAGCCTAAGAAGTATGTCATACCTGCACCATTTCTATAGAGATTGCTTACTTCTACCAAACCTTATATGCATAATGATATGTTAGAGATTTTTAAGCAAGTGAAAATTAATATTTCCTTGTTAGATGTCATTAAACAAATACCTTCTTATGCAAAATTTTTGAAAGAATTATGTACTGTTAAAAGGAAATTAAATGTGTAAAAAAAGACATTTTTGACTGAGCAGGTATCTTCCATCATACAACATAGGACTCCACCAAAATATAAAGACCCAGGTTACCCCACTATTTCTTGTGTTATAGGTAACCACAAAATTGAACAGGCTTTATTGGATTTAGGAGCTAGTGTGAACTTGCTCCCTTATTCAGTATATGAACAATTAGGGTTAGGAGAGTTAAAACCCACTTCGGCTACACTTCAATTAGCTGACCGATTAGTAAAAATACCGAGGGGTATGGTGGAGGATGTTTTAGTACAGGTTGATAAGTTTTATTTTCTGGTAGATTTTATAATTTTAGATACTCAACCTGTATTAAATGCTAATGCGTAAATTCCAATTATTTTAGGCAGACCATTCCTAGCAACTTTAAATGCTTTAATTAATTGTAGGAATGGTGTGATGAATTTAACTTTTGGGAATATGACATTAAAGCTCAATATTTTTAATGTGTGCAAACAACCAGGGAATGTTGATGAGGATGTACATGAGATTAATATGATTGAATCTCTTGTTCCAAGTAGAGTATATGATTCTTTTCTATTTGATCCACTTGAGGCATGCTTGCTGAAACATTCTTCTTTGTTAGAGATAAATGAGAATAATTCTGAAATTTCTGTTTTGACTGAGTTGTTGAATTCCTCACAGGTACTTGAAATGAGAGAGTTGAAAGAGAAATTTGAGGAGCTTCCACCAAGAATCAATCCACCAATCCCATCTAGTGATAAAACTCCCACGTTGGATTTGAAGCAATTACGGGTAGAATTAAAGTATGCATTCTTGAAAAATGATGAAACATATCCAGTAATAATTTCTTCTCAATTAAATTCAGCACAGGAAGGTATTCTAATACAACTTCTTAGAGAGCATAAAAAAGCAATTGGTTGGACTTTAGCCGATATAAAAGGAATTAGTCCATTGGTTTGCACTCATAAGATTTATTTGGAGGATAATGCTAAAACATTCAGGGAGATGCAACGAAGACTAAATCCACATATGAAAAAGGTTGTAAAGAATGAGGTGCTGAAATTGTTAGATGTAGGAATTATTTACCTTATTGCAGACAGTAAGTGGGTAAGTGCTACACAGGTAGTCCCCAAGAAATCTGGAGTTACTGCAGTTGCTAATGAAAATAATGAACTTGTACCAACTAGGACAGTAACTAGTTGGAGGATGTGCATTGACTACAGAAAATTAAATTTTGTGACTAGGAAAAATCACTTTCCTTTACCTTTTATGGATCAAATTTTAGAAAGGGTAGCATCACATATGTACTATTGTTTTTTAGATGGTTATTCGGGATATAACCAAATTGAAATTGCCTTAGAAGACCAAGAGAAGACCACATTTACTTGTCCTTATTGGTACTTTTGCATATCAAAGGATGGCTTTTGGACTTTGCAATGCACCTGCGACCTTTCAAAGGTGCATACTAAGTATTTTTAGTGATATGGTTGAACGTTGTCTTGAAGTTTTTATGGATGATTTTACTGTTTTTGGTAATTTCTATAATGACTGTTTGTCAAATCTTGAGAAAGTGCTTATACGATGTGAAGAAAAAAATCTTGTGCTTAATTGGGAAAAATGTCACTTCATGGTTAGAAAGGGAATTGTTCTCGGTCACATTGTCTCTTCTAAGGGAATTCAGGTAGATAGAGCTAAAATTGAATTAATTGCTAATTTACCTACCCCTAAAATCCTTAAGGATGTTAGATCTTTCTTGGGTTATGTTGGTTTCTATAGGAGATTTATAAAAGATTTTAGTTCTATATCTAGACCACTTTGTTATCTCCTAGGAAAAGACACACCTTTTGAGTAGGATAAGTCATGCCAAAAGGCTTTTGATAAGCTGAAGGGCATGCTCATCACTGCTCCGATTATGCAACCTCCAAATTGGAGCCTTACCTTTGAAATTATGTGTGATGCTAGTGATTATGTTGTAAGGGCAGTTTTAGGGCAGAGAAATGAGAAAAAGTCACATGTTATTTACTATGCTAGTAGAACTTTAAACAATGCACATATAAACTATTCTACTACAAAAAAAAATTACTAGCAGTAATATTTGCCTTAGACAAGTTTAGGTCATATTTAATAGGATCCCCTATTGTTATTTTCACAGATCATGCAGCTCTTAAATATTTATTAACTAAAAAAGATGCTAAACCAAGACTGCTTAGGTGGATCCTCTTACTCCAAGAATTTGACATAACAATCAAAGATAAAAAAAGAGTATAAAATGTAGTTGCAGACCACTTGTCTAGACTTGTGAGTGATGTGACAATTGAGACAGTGCCGATCAAGGACACTTTCCCTGATGAACAGTTGTTGGCAGTTTCTTCAACACGTGGTTTGCTGACATTGTGAATTTTCTTGTTACAGGTAATATGCCACCGGCTTGGACTGCTTTGGATAAAAGGAAATTTCTAGTTGAAGTAAGGAATTTTTTTTGGGATGACCCATATCTTTTCAAATACTGTTCAGATCAGATTATCCAGAGATGCGTGCCCGATGATGAGGTAAGTAGCATTTTATCATTTTGTCATTCGGGAGCATGTGGAGGCCACTTTTCTATGAAAAAGACAGCTGCAAAGGTTTTACAGTGTGGATTTTATTGGCCAACAATTTTTAAAGATGCCTATAATTTTTGTAAGGTGTGTGAACGATGTCAAAGACTAGGGGGATTAACTCGTAGAAATATGATGCCTCTAAATCCAATTTTGATAATAGAAATTTTTGACTGTTGGGGCATAGATTTCATAGGACCTTTCCCCCCATCTTTTGGATATATGTACATTTTAGTGGGCGTAGATTATGTCTCTAAGTGGGTCGAAGCTATACCATGTCGGACAAATGATCATAAAGTTGTTTTGAAATTTCTAAAAGAGAATATTTTTTCCAGATTTGGTATACCTCGAGCCATTATCAGTGATGGGGGATTGCACTTTTGTAATAAACCTTTTGAAAATTTAATGAAAAAATATGGAGTGACACATAAAGTTGCAACCCCCTATCACCCACAGACAAGTGGTCAAGCAGAGCTAGCTAATCGAGAAATTTCTTATATTTTGGAAAAAAAGGTTAACCCTGATCGTAAAGATTGGTCATTACGACTAATCGATGCGTTATGGGCATACCGTACTGCTTACAAAACCCCGATTGGCATGACTCCATATAGATTGGTGTATAAAAAACTTGTCACTTACCTGTAGAATTAGAACATAAGGCATATTGGGCCATTAAGATGTTTAATTTTAGTTTTGACAAAGCTGACACCTTACGAAAATTACGGTTAAATGAGCTTGAAGAGATTCAGAATGAAGCTTATGAGAACTCTAGGATTAACAAAGAACGAATGAAGGTGTTCCATGATAAAAATATTTTGCGTAAAACTTTTACACCTTCACAAAAAGTTCTTTTATATAATTCTAGACTACATATCTTCAAAGGAAAACTTCGAACTAGATGGAGTGGCCCGTATATTGTTAAAGAATTTTTTTCATATGGAACAGTGGAGATTGAAAATCCCAATAATGGGAACACCTTTAAAGTTAATGGACAACGATTGAAGCCATTTTTGGAGGACGGTATAGTTGAAGTGGAATCCATTCGGTTGGTGGATCCTCGATATGAATGATTCATCTCTAACAATCAACACAATTTTGAATAACATTTTCTTTTATTTAACATTTTGCTTATTTTTGTTAAGTCTTTTATTTTTAGGTTTTAGAGTTGTTGCGGCACTAGGTATTCCTTTCCCTTTAATTTTTATTCATTATTTTTATTGAGCATTAAGGTATTTATTTTTACATTGAGGACAATGTTAGATTTAGGTTGGGGGTATGAGTATGTTTTGTGTTGTAAAAATTCCTAATTTATGTTTTTTTTTTAATTTATTTACTTTGCTAAAAAAATAAAAAAAAAATTTGTTGGTTATTAAATATTTAGATAACATTTTTATGCATAAATTGACACCACAATATAGAAATAATTTGTTTAGCTTTAAATTTGTAATTGTTTAAGTGTCACATAGAACTTTATTCTATATTTTTGTATCTCATATCATGTTCTTATAAAAACTCACAATTTGTGCACTTTAGACTTTACCAAGTTGAAAATTTGTTAGCTATTTTACCTTGAAAACTTGAAACATATAGTGGAGGTGCATAAAAATCCTGATGAGTTTTGATCCAATTTTTTTTTTGGAGGGTTATTTACATTTACTCAATAAAAAATATTTTTTCAGCTAATCTCTTTCAATAGTCTCATTATTTTTATTTTGGTCAACACCAATATTATAAATGATTGCTTGACTTTAAATTATTTGCATGGGTAGTGTGGTATCAAAAGCTCTTGAGATATGATTTTAGGTCATCTTTGATATTATTTGAGTCTAAGCCTTATTTTTTGAATACTATTATCCCTAGAAGCCATGATTGAGCTTTGAAATAAAATTTTATTTTATTTTTTATTACCCAACATATAATAACCAAGTCAATGAAAAAAAATAATATATTTTACCCTTGGTTATTCCAAGATTGAACTTTTTATTGTTTATGTAATTTGGAAGATGTTGGTTGAGAAAAGATGATAAAAAAGAGAGTTCTGCATAATTGTGAATATCTGCATTAGATGTCTTGCTAAAAAAATAAATATATACATTTAATTGTCTTGCTGAAAAAAAAATTTGAGAAAAAAAAAGAAAGACAATATGTCTAGCTGTGAAAAAGAAGATTGGAAAAAAAAGGAGAAAAAAAAAAGAGAAAATAGCAAGCATGTGTTTGAAAAGGAAAAAAAAATATGAGCAAGTGTTGTAAATTGTGCTTCTAAAGGGTGAAGAGTGAAAGGTCATGGAAAAAAATTGGTTGTGTAATGTGCATGTTCTCTCGGGATAGTCATTTGAATTCCTGAATATCCTTCGTTTCAAAGCCTTAATCCCAAGACCCCATTACAACCTTAAATAAAGTTCTATCTAATCTCAAGAGTGTATTGATGGATACATGACTCGTGTGAATAAGGAAGAGAATGATAATTATTTATATATTATGTGTTGATTTCCTTTCATGAGACTATGTCAAATCATTTTCTTTTGGATTACATTTTTTTTAATGAATATGTGAGCATTATTTTGTTTTGATTTAAATATCTTCTTCTCATGTGTGATATTTGAGTGAATAGTCACTATAATATGAGAGAATATTTTATGAGTGAATTATCTAGTGAGATTTGACATTGAGACGAATAGTTGATAGTTGTAGAGGTGATTACCGGATAAATTGCTAACTTGGTATAGTTAATTCACACTACACACGAGTTTATATGGGAACATGATAAGTGCATACATTTATATAGCGTAGAGTTCTATATTTTGCTTTGCATGTGCTTATAAAAAGGTTTGTAACTCAGAATTTTTATATTGTGGTAGCAATTTGTGTTATACAATTATTATTCAGATATTTGATCACAGGGTGATGTTTGTGGATATCATCTCTGAAAACCCTCACGAGACTATACTCGTCCACTAGGGGAATCTAGGGGTTTAAAGGCTTGTTGCATATACTAAATGCAATCGTGAGGCTACGAAAGTGGATTTATGTTTTATTTTATTAGATTATTTAGTTTTTATTTTTAGTTTTTAGATTTTAGGATTTATGTATTACTAGGGACTAGTAATATTCAAGTTGGGGGGTGTGATTAACCATCAAAATTATTATTTTATTATATTTAATGATTGATTAATTTCATATTATTTGTGATTAAATGTGTTGAATTCCTTGATTTTTTAATTTGATACTTTTTCTAGTTGTTTGGTTTATTTTGCAGGTAAATTGGTTGATTTAAAGTAATAATGAATAATGCAAGTGAATCAATCACTAGAGGAAGAATCGCATTTGATAAAGATTAAAGAGTCAATATTGAGATAGGAAGACTTGAAGATATGACAACAATTTAATCTTTCTAAGAGTCCAAGATGGAACAAAACTCATTTAAAGTTGGATTAGGAAAGTATCATAGAAGAATAAGGATTTGACACGTCTTCAGTATTTTGGTCATAACTTTTGACTCTGATATCCAATTTACTTGATGTTTGGGGATTGAAAAGAATGCTCCAAGGACTACAAAAGTGTATTTCACGAAAATTTCGTGAATTATCCTCTAAATATGCAAAATCCAAGCTCTAAGTCTAGACATATTTTGTACCTGCGCCCCAAAAATTTTATGCACGGGATTTAACCTTACAAAACTTCTCTTTGAAAATGAATTCCTTTCAAGAAAACCTTATATCTTCTACCTATACTTAGGATTTATTTTTAGTATAAATAAGGGTTTTCATCTAGGATTTATTTGATGATTCTTTTCCCATTTTTTATTTTCTAGTTTTAGTTTGTCATGTCTAGCTAGAAAGCTAAGCTATGGCTAGGGGAGAACCTTTTAATGAAGTACGGTAATCTTATTGATTCTGAGTTTAATGATTTATGATATTTTGTTAATTTAACTTCTGATCTTATAGCAAAGTTTTTGCTCTATAAAAATTCTTGAGTTGTTATGTCATGTACATCGATTGCTTGAATTTCTCTACAAGTAAATAACTAGTTATTCCATGCTTGAGGTAATTATAATTATTTCATAAAATAATATAATTGGATGATTATTTAGGTTCCTAAATAATCTTTTGATTATAACTTTTGGTTTTCTTACTTGATTTGTTATTCCAATCTACCGACATCTAATTTTTGTTCCAAGTTAAGTTTTGAGTCATTAATCATTATTGTATGAAATTGAGAGGGAGTACCTGATGCTCTAGTATTTTTATTACTGTTTTAATTATTTAAATCAATTTTTTCCATCTCAACAACTTTCTAAACAAATCATTTATTTTTTTAAGTTTGATTTGGTATTTGTGTGATTGTTTTCTTGTTACAATTCCTTGAGGGTTCGATCTCGGTCTTTCGAGAAATATGTTACTTCGCTCAACCTACGCTTGAGTTTACAATATTAAAGGTGAAACATGCAGCAGATCTGGTCAAGATATGTAAAGCTTGCCAAGTACACGCCAACATTCCCCACTGCCCACCAGAGCTCCTAACATTGGTGGTGAGCCCTTGACCTTTTCAACAATGGGGTTTAGATATACTTGGTCCCCTCCTTACGAGGGTTGGACAATGCAAGTTCACCATTATTGGGATGGATTACTTCACCAAATGGGTAGAGGCAAAGCCTTTGACAACAAACACGGAACAAAAAGTCCAAAACTGTCTAGAGGTCAATAATCTGCAGGTTTGGGATTCCAATGGCAGTCGTTTCAGACAATGGGAAGCAGCTTGATAACTCTAAGTTCAAGAAGTTTTATGCCGAGCTGGGGATAAAAAAAAAAATTTCGGCCCCAACTCATCCCCAATCCAACGGGCAAGCAGAGGTCACCATTCGAACAATAAAGACCGCCCTGAAAACTAAGCTAGAAACACTGAAAAGAAAATGGGTGGAGCCGATCCTTGAGGTGTTATGGGCTTACAGAACCACAGTTAGGACCACGACTCGGGAAACTCCGTTTTCTTTGGCTTTCAGAACTAAAGCAGTGGTTCCCATGGAGATAGGGCTCTCATCCCCCAGAACTGAGTTTAGCGACACAAGGCATAATGATGAGGCACTGCAACTCAACCTCGATCTATTAGATGAGAAGAGAGATGAGACCTTACAGCGCATAAAGCATTATCAGAGGAAAACAGCCAGGTACTACGACAAGAAAGTAAAGCACAGGAGTTACAAGATAGGGAATCTAGTGCTTAGAAAGCTTCTACTTGCAAGGAAGGACCCTTCCCATGGGAAACTAGGCCCAAACTGGGAAGGTCCTTATATCATATCAAGGGTTATCAGGCCCGGAAACTATGAGTTGCAAAACTAAGAAAGGAAAAATCATGCCTCATTCTTGGAATACAGAACACCTTAAGAGGTTTTTTCAGTAAGTTTTTCTGTAATAGAATCATTCTTTCAATCAAACTGAGAATTTTTTACCCTCCCTTGTATGTGCCTGCAAAAAACACTTCCAACTCAAAGATGAGCTCTTCAGTTTATAAAATAAAGATGAACTATTTAGCTCATAAAAAGAGCTCTATAGCTCACAGCTTACCCTACCAGTTCACTCAAGAGGGTTTTGAAGCATGAGAATAGAAACATATAACTAGATTCAAGATTACAAGTTCAAGAGTCCACAAAAGAATCAGTAACCATCAAATAAGAACAAAGGCTCATATATCCAACAACAGTGCGAAGGCAAAAAAGATTACAAGAGATATTCTCAGTCCATATTCGCCCTTTAAGCGTCTCTAGAGCTCTGCAACTTCCTCCTTCAGGTGGGCATTTTTTTTTTTAGCCCATCCCTTTCCTTCTAGGCTTCTATCAGAAGATTTATAAGTTTTTGCTCAGATGAGGAGAACAATATGGCAGTCAGAGAAGATCCAAATAAAGAATAGGAGTCACTGGCATGACCACTTTTATGTTTCACAGAGGAAGTACCAACGACCTTAATCTCATCAGATTCAAAAGAACAAGAATCAGCAGAATCTGGGTAAGAAACAAAGTTCATAGCGGCACCAACAACATTGAACAAAAACAAGTTATCTGGCATCACCAACTCAAAGTAGGACACAAGCTCAACTTCTACCATCTGATCAATTCGCATCTCGTCTAACAGATCCAATTCGGGAGGACCTACCAACCAAATTAAATTCTACGATTAGGAGACTACATCAAAAGACCTGAACAAATACAGGTTGCCGAGATATTTACCTGAATAAGAATAGCTCCTCCAGGATCTGGGAACCCTGCACTCTCTGTAGTGCAACTCTATGGACCTCCAAGAATTCCCAGTAACATAAAAGAAGTGACTAACCCATCCCTCAGGAGGAGAAGGAAGGTCAAACACCAAACGCCGTAGCTTGAAGTGCCTCCACCGAAAACAGGCAAAGCATGGGACCTCATCCTCCTCGACGTCGAAAAAGTAGAAGAATTCTCCTACAGTGGAAAATTTGCCATCACCACCACGCAAGCGCCAAAACAGAAAAAAATTGATCATGATGGCCCACCTCTTAGGATAGAGACGAGAAAGGCATAACCCATAATAAGCCAAGATGTACCCAACAACGAGATGAATGGAGAGACATAGCCCCATGTCCAAAGCCCTCTCAAAAAAGCAAGTTTCTCCTCGAGGGAGATAATTGCAGGGCTCGTCAAAAGATGGGGCTCGCAAAGCCAGTTCCACGTCAAGAAAGAACTTTTTTCTTTATCCTGACTAAGTCTAAGGATGACAATGATGAAAACACTAAGTAACGGGTCTGCCACTCCCACTCAATTCTACAGGAGCTTCATTCCCTGAACAGGGGGGAGATTGGGACAGCCATTGGAGTTGCAGGAAGACAAAGAGGAGACGTAGGAAGAAGATAGCAAAGATGAAAAGCTTTTGGAGGGAATGAATGTCCACGGAATCAAGAAGTCAAGATATTAAAGAATCAAGAAGCACGCCAAACCCAAAGACGGCGGACCTTTGAGTTTCCAAATTAAGGCAACGAATATGTTAAGGAATGCAGTAAAATATGAACAATACAGGAGGAATTAATGACAGATTCTGCCAATCATTAGCTATTAAATAGCCAAGGAGGGCTTGATGCAACCTTGGACAAGCCCAGGAGGTCGGATTCTTTTCTCGGTTATGACGGGGTTCAATAATTTAAATAGCTAGATCACATTCCAAAAGAGACTTCTTAGATTTCTTTGGGCTGAATAAAAGGGGAACTCTATTCTTGAAGCACAACAAGGCTTCGTGAGTATAAGCAATTGCCAGAACCATATCCCCAACAAAGCTAGCAGATGCACTAGAAGCAACCATACCCTTGTCTTTACACTCGACAACAAGAAAAAACCTTCCAAGAATGAAACCAGATTTCCAGGGGTCAATAAGCTCAGCAGACCCTAATGGAGTTCTGGGAGATCTGCACCAAGGGTTTTCAAGCCCCCGGGGAAGTAAGAGCTCAATCAGGGGTATACATGGCAGCTCTGAACCCTGTTACCTCCAGGAGATCTAAACGACTCCTCAAGGCAAGTGGGCATGGGGAAAGAAGAAGATAAGCAGTTATGTAAGTTAGCAAAAATAAGACAATAGACAAGCCCTAAGGAAATAGGGGCTTCTTGGTAGAGGTTCGTACAAGGCCAGCACCTAGGAGCGCTCAGAGAAAGAGACTTCTTGTGGTGAAGTTAGATTAGCAGAAGGAAATAATAGCCTCAACATTTCCCCGTTACTTCTCATCCACATCAAGCATTTTCAGCACTCGGTGAGCCAAGGCAGAACTCAACCCCTGACTGTGGAAGAAAGATGCCTTTCCAGGGAGGTCAGCACTCATGGTTGTGTGGACCTTCTGATACATCTCCTCGAAAAAGCCTTATGTGGATCTTGGGGTAGACTTCTAGAAAGGCTCATCTTCCAACAAAGTTCTCATGTATGCAGCAACATGGCCTCCATAAACGTACTTGTGATGGACCTCAGCATCAAGTTGCTTACTCTCTTTTCCATATCCAGTGAACCTCTTGTCACTGTGAGGAAGGTCAAGTCTACCATCCAATATTCCTTTTGGGATTGAGGTCAATTTTGAGCTTTTCAAAGCAAGGATTATATTTCAAAGCACGAAATCGGAGCTTACATTCAAAAATACGGGACATTGGCACTAGCAGTTTAGAAAAGATCATGAATCAGATGTACAAAAATAGAAGTTACGATCCAAGAATTCGAGTTGTTCAAAAAAAAACCATAAATTATAGCCTAAGATCCTAAGTTTCTAAAGACGGAGTAAGTGAATGGTCTTACGGATCAGTAGGTGAAGTTCCAGTAACAAGGGCGAAGCCTGACAACTCAGAAGATAAGGGCCCAGATGACAGAGGAGCAGAATTCTCAAGGTTGCTGGTCCTAGGAGCCTCTGCTCTAGCTAGTGGCGAATCTTGGGCAAGGGCCTCAGTCACGAGGTCAGTAGAGAGGGAAATATTAATAAGAGCAGTTACAGGAGAGGACATTTCAGTGCCTTCTGAAGCCACAACAGAAACGGCAGGAGCGAAGGGGTTATCATCATCCTCTGAGTCAATCTCCTCCAGCTCCTCCTTAGTAGGGATAGCAAAGTCGAAGTCGAGGTCTAGATAGGTCTTCTCCGCTTTGCGCTGAAAAGCCAGCCATCCTGAGGCCCACTTGGTGGTGATATCATCCTTTAGCTCGGTTATTATGTCATCCCTCTCCTTGGCAGTTATTTTTTGTACCTCGAGCTCACTACATAAGCTCTCATTCGCCTCAGTCAGGATAACATATTCCTTTTTAAAGTTCTCGAGGGAACTCTGAGCATCGAAAGCTTCCTGGCTAGCTTTGGTCCAGGCATTGGTTTTGAGTAACAGCTCTTCCCTGGTCATCCTCAGCTCATCCCTAACCTTCTTCTCTCTTTTCTCAACCATATCCTTAGCAGCTTGAAGGCCTTCGTAGTCAGAGGCCTGCTTCTCCATTTGTTCCTCGAGCTTTTGCACCTGAGCTCTGAGGCTCTCATTGTCAAAGGTCAGCTCAGCGACCTTAAACTCGTATGTCTTCAAAGCTTTGGCAAAGTCCTCCGAAGATTGGACCCTGCCCATCAAGTTCTTTAAATGAAGAGCCATCTATGGACAAAAAAAGAAACAGGTATAGATCAGCATAATATAACTGCACCGAGCTAAGAGCAAGTGTAAAAATGCTTATAGTGGTTGCTCTTTGAAAAGCTGAGCAGAAAGAGGCTTCAGGGGACATGGTAGAGGCCCTCTGAATATCAGATTTAGGGAGAATGGATGAAATGGCCCCGGCAGCCAACTTAGCGTTGTTGAAGAAGGAGTTTTCATTAGTCTCCTAGCCCTCCCTCTTTTCGACTTTGGGACTCCAGAGAGGCAGCTGGGATGTTTGCTCAGATGGGCCAGAGGGTGCAAAGTCTGGCTGAATTCTAGTAACCAGCCCTAAGACTCCCTCAACCTCAAAAGAGATGAGAGAAGCCAACCCTAACTTAGAAGCCTTTTTGGGGCAAATTGGGCCCCTTGAAAAGGAGAAGGGGCTAGGGATTGAGATAAGGGAGTTAGTCCTGCTTTGCTCAACGCCGGAGAAGAGGGCATTTCCAGCTTCTGCACTTTAGCCCTGTCAGCGAGGTTGCCTCCAGAACTGGTCTCAGCTTTCCGTTTACCACTTTTCCTACTCTTCTTCAATAGGTCAACCTTAGATTGGAGTTTCTCAGGGCTAGATTTCATTATAGAGGAGCCTGGGAGATTTGAACCAAGCAAGTTAAATAGAAGAGAGGAAAAAGAAGGGAAGGCAAGGGAACCAACTCAGGAAGTGTTACCTTCTATGTCTTTAGGTCTAACAATTGAGATAGGGAGCGGAGTTTCTATCGATACCATAGGAGGACTAAATGCCTGTGTTACTAAGACCTAGGGCTTGATGAGCTCGGAGTACTTCTCTGGATTGCACTTCTCCAACTTTCGCTTCACCCTCTCGTCCTCAACACTGAGCTCTGGTTGAATGCCTGAAAAACAACACAAGGAGAGCAAAGGTCAAAAAGGCAACTCAATAATTTCCAAACCAGAGCTCAATCAGTTTGAGCAAGGGTTCACCTAAGTTATCAGGGGCGGACCAAGTCCTAGGGATACCCAGAGTATCAATCTTGTCAGCAAGGTTGTACTCTCATTTGGTGCACCCAACAAAAAAAGAATTGTTTCTTCTAACCCTTATGGGAGCTCGGGAGGTGAGTAATGATCTGTCTAGCCGTGGTTTGCTTGGAGATATATAAGAAGCCATCTGATAAGGTGAGCTTGACATTGAAAAAATCCACAAGCAGGGAAAGACTGGGGACCCCGAACCCATGTATCTTAAATAAAACAACAAGACGCACAAGTACACCCCAGAAATTAGGGGAGAGCTGAGCAGGGCAGACGTTGAAGTGTTGCAGAACACTCTTGATGAAGGGATGCCTAGGGAAGCGAAGACCATTCTCAAAAGCGGCTATAAAGAAACACATTTTCTTATGAACTTGGGCAACATATGAGGTGTATTTATTTGGGCACCAGGGCTGGACGCCAGAAGGAAAATCGTAATGAGCACTGAGAATTTTCACAAGAGGAGAGTCAACCTCACTGAGACCTACGAGCTCAACATGCCTAAAGACAGCCCTTGTGCTCGATGCGCTGTCAGAGACTCCTACCCCACTCACCTTGCCCTTACCTTTGTTAGGATTAGGTTCCTCAGTATTTTCCTCGGCATCGACAACATCTACACCAGGTAAATTGTCAATTTCCTCACCCACATCCCCTAAATCAGTGTCCTCTTTGGCAGACCTTTCCCCCAAGAGAGAAGCAGAGGAACGAGTAGCTCTGGAAGGAGTAGACATGACTGGACAAGAAAAAGGCAAATTGAAAGAACAGTAAAGAGGAGGAATACTAATTAAGCACTTCCTGATAGCCCTAGGGTCAATGTTGTAGCTTCCAACAGCAATGATTCGCACGATAGAAGACCAGTCCACGAAGTGGGGAAAAGGAGAAAAGCAGTAATTTCGATTCCAAAAATAAAAGAACCGAAAAGCCCAGAAATGCAATGGCCACCTCGAATTCGAGGGATCTAGAACGAGAAAAGGTAAAAAAGGGACAAAAGGGCGTACCTAGGTAGGAAAGAGCAACGAACAGCAGCTTAGAGCGAAATGGAAGAAAGAAGGCAATGCGAATCTTCATATCGAACCCACAAAACTTGATCTTGAACGAGGAATCAGAGAACTCCAAACCAGAAAGCCAAGGAATCACAAGAAAAGAGAAGCAACAGAGAAGTTGAACAGTGGAATAGGGCGATTTAGATAGCCGTTTGAGCATTTAAAGCTTGAGAGACATGGGCTGGAACGTGCATGGGAAACGAGGAAGCCATGATTGCTGAAAACTGTCAAAAAGACCTCACTCACGTGCAAGCCAAGGTTAGTAGCGTGCAAATCCAGCTCGGTTTAAAAAATGGCTCAACCCCTACCCAAGCCCGCTTGAACTAGGGGCTGGGAGGCAACTGATGATACCTCAAACAAGCCCTAGCTGTGAGCTCAAGTCAGGAGGTCAGGAAAGACACGGGGAACTCAGAGAACCAAGCGTAGAGCTCCCCTTGGGGAGATCGTAACAGAACCGACCAGGAAAGAGCTGGATGATCACAAAAATTGGGCCCAATGCATGAAACTCTCAACCAACCAAGATTCTCTCCTAAAATCAAGGAGGATTCCATGAATAATGGGCAAAAATCTCGGCTAAAATTCCACAGAATAGGGAGCAGCCTTATAAATACAATGTAACGCCTCATCAAGGAGGAGGACCCTAGAAGAACCCTAATTAGATCATGCATTGTATTGTAATACATTCAAGTAGTCAATAGAAACAAAAAGGAGCGAGAGCCTCCATTATATAGTGGATTAGCCGAGCTCCAGAGTCGGTGAACCACTATATTCTTACTGTGCAAATTTCCCTATCCCCTAAGAAACACTTCATTGTCATTATGAAATTGGCAGCCTAAATTTACCTTTGGTCCCACACACTCTTTTCACCCATGTTAATCAGCACCATCATGATATATTTGTCCATTAATATATAGGGTTACAATGTATTCATAAATGTTTTTTTTTTATATTTTAATGAGTTGTAACAGCAATTGATATAAAAGTGTTATTTTTTTTTTGCTTAGAATGGAATTGAAAGTAATTTATAAACCAAATATAGTGGCGCATTTGAAAAGATAAAGGTATAATAGTCAATGATAGCCTATTACAACACTTTTTATCCCTGAGCCCAACAGAAGTGTGATCTAGCTAAACATTAGAAAGGATTGGAGATACTCATTTACATCCAATCCACTCCAAGTCAGGGTTGATTTGGGTTGCATAGGAAATAATATTTGTTTTAGATATCCAATCTACTACAACTCTGCCATCAAAACACTCCCTAAGATCCTTTGCTTTCCTCCTCACAACTTCTGCTTCACTCTCCACTACTACCTTTCTTATCACTCATGCAATTTCTTCTTTGTGAAACATTCCATTTTTGTCCCTCACAACCTCCACTCCCACACACAACCTCCTCCACCATTCTAGCATTCAATGGTTGGTCAATATGCATGGGCATGGCTACAATTGGAACACCAAACTTCATGCTTTGCATTATAGAATTCCATCCACATTGCCTCTCAAAGCCACTAGTGCTTGAATGCCCCAAGATTTTAGCCTGTGGAGCCCATCCCTCCATAACCATTCTTCTCTCTCCTACCTTGACCAGCAACCTCTCTGGCAGGGCCAGTCCAATAACTAGGTCGAAATAGTTGTCATTTTAGGTTCCATTTAAAATGAAGGCTTCATTTTTTATAAGTTTTCAATATGATCCAAACCAAAAATGTAAACTCAAATAAAATTGAGTACAAACAAAAAGACCCTATGTAGTTCAAACTAACAAAATATTTCTAACAAAACTGGGCCCAAAAGCCTAAAAGTGTTTGTGGCATAGCAAAAGTAAAAGGCTCATAACCTATTTGGTTAAACACATGAAATTTTAACAAAAACAAAAAAAAAAAGTTATATGATTGCCACATGCAAAAATGAAAAAATCGTTCAAAAAAATAATCAATATCATTAATTACTTTCTCTAACTAGTCAAAAAGGTCAATTACATCAGTGTAACACACTCTTTCTCCTATGTCTCTCCTATTAAAACATCAACCCCCACCCCCCTGTCTCTCTCTCTCACACACACAGAGACACAAAAAAAAAAAATTTATTTCCATCTAAAAACAAAATAAAGGATTCTCTCTCTCTTTTAGCTTGTGACCGTCTTTCTAATTCACACAATAAAGGTCATCAAATGAGCCCCGGTATATTACTTTACACTCGTACTTTCTCTTTTTCAATGTTATTTTGTACAAAAAATAGCTCCAGTCAACTTATTGTATTTGTTTTATTTTTTTATAGATGATATTAAAGGAGAATCACATTATAATATCTTAAGTTTTAGGAGCACTAATAATAAAATTAAGTGTTATTGTTTTATAATTTTGATTTTTATTCATTTTTTTCTTATAGAGAGTGTTTGATTGATTTATAAAAAAAATTGGATTGTCAAAAAACTATGGCTACTTAAAAACAACAGTTCAGACACGAGGAATTTTAAAAAAGAGAGAAAAATACAAAAACTTACTGAATCACAAAAAAATTAAAAAATTTACTATTAGTAATGAAAAAATAACAAAAGATTTAAGTGAAAATTTTGAAATAAGCAAGTGATATATCTTAAATAATTAGAAGATATTGAATTATATGATAACAAAATAACAAATAAAATTTTTATAATGATCAAATATGTAATATAATAATGGGTTAATTGCACTGGAGGTCTCCAAAGTATGAAATTTGTCTCATTTTAGTCCCCAATGTTTCAATTGCATCATTTTGGTCCCTAAAGTATTAAATATGTTTTTATATGGTCCCTTAAGTAGACAGTGTCCAGATTGCTAACGATTTTTTATCATAAATTTGTCACGAATATTCAAATATGGACAAAAAAATAATTTGGATAACTCTTGACCAAATTTTTATTCAAATTTTGTTAAATAGCTATCTAAATTACACAGTTTTGATCATGAGTTATCCAAATTTTGGTAAAAAATTATTTATATTACACATTTGTTTGTCAAGAGCTACCCAAATTTTGTTTAAGAGCTATTAAAATTATTTTTTGTCTATATTTAGGTATTACGTGACAAATTTATGATAAAAAATGTTAGCAATCTAGACGCTATTTGCTTGAGAAATCATATAAAAACATATTCAATATTTCAGGGACCAAAATGATGCAATTGAAACATTAGAGACAAAAATGAGACAAATCTCATATTTTAGGGATCTCTAGTGCAATTAACTCTATAATAATTCTTGACCATGAAGAACATACAAAAACATTATTAGTAATTTTGAATTTTAAAAAATAAATAAATAAATAAATAAATAACCCGCTTAGAATGCTCACTTTAGGCCCCAAAACAGCTCGAGCTGCCCCTGAGTATAGGTGATACTAATCCTTATTTGTAAAGAGACAATAATGAAATATATTTTCTAGAATTTTTGTCCCTTTTTTTTCTTGGGGGGAGGAGGGGGAGGGGAGAGGGGGACTTGAACCCTTGACCTCAAGAAGACAAAACTTTTACAAGGTAAGGAGTACCATTAGACCAAAGACCTATTCATAGAATTTTTTTGTCTAAATCATTGGTTTTACCACTAATTTAGGTTATAATAATACCTTTGTATTCTATTTGTTATTTCATTTTGTAATTCCGAATAAAAAAGTGGTATCTTTGATATTTGTATTAATTGTTCCAGCATCCTTTTGCATTTTCATTATAACATGATGATCCCATGATGCGTAGAGATTTGTGATAATAAGATCCCATTTGACTTAGACAAAGATGAAATCAGCAAAAATAAAAAATTATTATTATTTCACAATAAAAATCTCCAAGTGACCTAGATTGTAAAATCATATATATGTCGAGAGGTATTAATATAGTTTATTCCAATATTAATCAAAGGAGAATGCTCATGTCATTCCAATTAAAATAATTCTAGACTGACAATAAAATGAGACCAAAAATAAAAATTAAATGATATGTCACTGTAATAATGATATTTTAGTCTCACTTTTAATTCAAGATTCAGTTACCATGTTAGTTGTCACACTTCTTTATGTTGTGATGTATAATGACAGTGATCGGTGATTTATTTAAACCTTGGCGTTCCAAATCATGGTAGAAGGCACTTTCAAGCCCTATACCTTTCTCAACTCTACAAAATAAGTAATACTACAAAATATGTTATTTTGGTAGGGGGAAACTTGACGTGAATCTTCTCCCATGATTATACTCGTGGATCAATAGACATTTTACCTAGAGGGAGGGGTGAATAAATTTTTCAATTTAACGCTCAATTGATTACCAATTAAAATTTAATTTGATCACAATTACCTTTTCCCACAAAGATATGTCAATTAATGTGAGAACTCCTTTAATCACTACAACCCAGCTTAATCATGATGATTGATTATTAATTAATATTTAATTAATTCACTCAAGCAATCAATCTCTCGACGATCTCAAAATAGAAACTCAAAGCACAACTACGGTTGAATAAATAGTCAATCAATCATTTCAACAGACACATAGCGTGCGTTTGTGCTAGCAATTGCAAGCGTACATGCATAAGTAATAAATAACATAAATGCTTTGTTGACGTGGAAAACTCTCATTGGAAAAAGTTGTGGGAAACCATTCGGGATTCACCCAAACCTAATTCACTACTCACAAAATCAACATACAAGTATTCAAGTCTTATACCTCAACTAATACCATGGGTAAATGTTCATTTCCTTGTTGTCTCTCAGCCCTGCTTCGACATCTTGCATAACTTTACTTGGACTACTCGCCACACGGTTCGTCTAGACCTTGAGCAATCATGGACACGCCAAGAGTTATCGGTATGCACACACCAATGGTTTTGTCAAACAATCAAGATCTTCAATTCAAAATTATGAGGTTTGGTAGATTCTCTAGTGGTAGCATTGGATTTTAGAGATCTAGGTTAGTGGTGCAAGCTCTCAAGGTTGAAGATGAAATTTTTCTCTTAGAAATCTCACAAGAGGCTTAACCTACCTATAGGAAAGACTCTTACTATTTATAGGTCCAGAATAAAGGTAGTCTTGATAAATAAGAAAACTTAGAGTCGTGAACGACCGCCTAATCGATAGAAAGGGTGGTTTTAGGGCAATTATCGCTAGAATGAAAATCACGTTGACCGCTCGCTCGATCACTTGAGTGAGCTCATAGAGTGAGATTTGTACTCCTCTATGACTTGTTCCCATTCTATTCCTCAAGTCATAAAGATACCTCTTTAGCAAAGGCTCGCTTGCATAAATTGGTCCCTATTGATTTTTAAAGCATAGAATTAAGCAAAAAAAAAATTTCTTTTGAGCACTGAAGGGTGTTGTTCAAAAGGGGTCTGATTATGTCTCAATTTATGTTTTCAAAATACAAAATTGTTTAGAAAAAATTTTCTTTTCAAAACACCTAAGAGCTATACTCGGATTGCTTCTAATTCTATTTTTATCCTAATCATCCTAAGATAAAATAACAAAGGGTTCATCTTACATGTCTAGGTTATTATCTTTGTCTTAAGTATGAAGGTGCATACGGAGTTCAATGATGCTTTCAACTCTTTAATTTGATAGCATCAAGACCATGGAAAAGATTGATTGATATTTAGAATGGAGTCCACGAAATTAGTCAATTACAATATGTGAACTTAAAAAAATAGAATTGCACTTAAGCCCTATACCATTCTCATTTACTCCCAACAACTAGCTTTTATCACCAACTATGGAATCAAGTGGTGTTCAAAGCCAAAATGAACACAAACCTGATAACCAACTGTGTCCGAAGTGAAACTGTGTGAATTCTATTGTGTTGGTTTACACAAATAGTTGACAGTTCAAAGGCATCAAGTCTACTGATTAGTCAAGTAAATCAGATAGTCTTGGCTATGAAAAGTTCAAGGCACTACACTACTTATCTCGATGCAGTTACCTTTTTACTGTACTTGAATTAGCTTCTGGATTTTTATGCATTGAATTTTTATTCCTATGGGGGATTATTGAAAAAAATGATTTTAAACAAGATTTTTGGAGCAACTTCGGACTTAAATAAAAGTGAGACCCATACCTCAAAATTGGTGGGACCGAGTTTAAATGCGTTCTCCTCTGCGGGGAGATGAATGCCGTATATTTATTTTTTTAAAACCATTAAGTATTGAATGAGAAATTATTTCTTAAAATAATCTATTTGAAGTGATGAAATAAACTAAGATTGATGTGGTGGAGTAAGGTTTATCCCAAATTTGAAGAAGATCAATATTTTGGTGAGTTAATATACTCTTAATTGGTTTCATAGGTTGGGTTCCAAGGGGTACCACACTTTTATAAGCGGAGCAAGTGTCTACGCTACCTTGATTACCACACACGTACGTCGCCCACCTCGCCGCGATCCGACCTAGCTGGGCTTGAGCTTGGATTAAAAAGATATAATTTTTTTAGACAAAATTTATTTGGTGCGATGGAGGCTATGGGTAACTGATTCGAAGACAAATCGTATTCTAACTGAAATTTAGAAGTCCACCTGGATTTTAAATTTTTTATGCCTGTTAAATTGATTTTGGCACTTATATGGTTCATTATGTATCTGTTTAATGCAGAGGTATCTTTTCCTTTTGCTTTTATTCAGATTGAATGTATGTTTCTTCGATCCAAATAGGCGCGTCTTGTGACTCTTTAGGTGATTCAAACAGACATGAAGGGTTTATAAATAGACTGCCTCAATGTCATTCTCAATCCATCCCAATTCTGAATTCAAAATTTAGAATTTTTTCTTTCTTTTTGCATATTGCGTTTAGTCTTTCTTGTTCGGTTCAAGTATAAACACAGAATTGTGTTCGCTAGAGTTTTGAAAATTGAAGTGTTATTTCTTCAAGAACGAAATCTGTTTTATCTTTGGATACAGTTGCTTATCAACTTTAAGCAGGGGAACAAATCTGTCTTAAGAAAACTATAATTACATAGGGTTCGGATTAGTATTATTCTCTAATTTTCTGGATTTTATTCGTGCAGTTTTGTGTCATTGTAAGTGCATTACTGTTTTAATATTTTGTTTTATTAAATTAATTTACATATAACAATATACTTAATGATTTAGATTTCATAATTAGTGATTAATTCTAATTATATACATACCTTTTTTAACAATAAACAGGTTAGCGGGTATGCTATAGTTACCCCATTTTGAATTCATTACTTAAATGAAATTTACTTTCCTAGAATTCATTACTTCCTATCATGGTAGTTGGTGATTTTTTTTTCTTAGATGTGCAAGAACAAAACAATTATAATGGCATTTTTTCCCCAAAAAGCTTCTATCATAATAATGCAAATACTACCCAAAACCATATTATAACATATATGGGTGTATTCAATGCACAAGACTCCCATCACTACAGGTTTTAAAAAAAGTTGCATATACGTACGCACTGTTACATTTGCAAACAAAAAGACTGTTTCAATAAAATAAAGCTTCTACAAAATCATATAGGTAAAGCGAACCTAACTAGACCACTATTATTGGGGGACCTCCTCCGTATATTTCCTTTTGTAATATGAAATTCACTTACAAAAAAAAAAAAAAAAAAACCTAGACCACTACTATTGGACGATTAAACCTTTCTACAAAGTTGTACCAGCTCCTCCACCACCCCAACTGTCTCTTCCTCTCCTTTTATTCTTATTTTCTCACGTAGTTCACTTGCTTTCCTCCTCACAATCTCTCCACCATTCTCCACTACTACCTTTCCTATCACTTTTGCAATCTCTTCCCTGTGAAGCCTTCCATTTTTGTCCCTCACAACCTCGATACCCACACCAACCTCCTCCACCATTCTAGCATTCAATGGCTAGTCAATATGCATGGGCATGCCTATAATTGGAACACCAAACTTCATGCTTTCCATGATAGAATTCCATCCACAGTGGCTCACGAAGCCACCAGTGCTCGGATGCCTCAGGATTTTCGCCTGTGGAGACCATCCCTCCAAAATTCTTCCTCTTTCTCCAACCCTCTCAAGAAATCTTTCTGGTAATGCTTCTTCAATCTTAATTTTCTCCCCCACAGGGAACCTAACCACCCATATGAAATTGACCTTGCTAAGCTCTAGCCCGTGAGCTACCTCCTCGATCTCTTCCTTAGACAGAAAATATTCACTGCCAAAGGAAACAAAGATGGCTGAAGCTTCATCCTTTTTGTCTAGCCATTTTATGATCTCCTCATGCTCATCATTGACAGCATCTTGAACAAGTGGACCCACAGGAACTATCTTCTTTTCAACTAAAACAGACAGATAATTAATATATTTGTCCTCAATTGTTCTGAAAGTTTTAATCAGAACAATATTACATGATCGTTCCATAGCTTCATGGAAACGATCCTCTTCTTTGACATCATTTACAGAAGAGTGTAGCGCTTCACGGAGCTTATTGCCTTCGTGCTCATGAAGATATATTTCTGGGAAAGGGAATTCTTTGCCGGACTGACTGACCATGTGAAGGCAGAAAGAAACAAAAGCTGCTCCCAAGAGTGAGAAACTGAACAGCCGGGATATTGTGAGAGGAAGCTACGGCTGCTGCCCATGGCTGGTTTAAGTCATATATCAGCAAGTCTGGTTTTGGGGTCTTGACGATGTCGTCGAAGCTGTGGCTTGCCATCTCAAAAGCAGTTTTGAGCGTGGACATGAGATAGGGTGGGAGGCCATTAGTTGTGTGGTAATGAGCAGGGAGCTCAGGCAAGCAAGGAAGATGGAGTTCTACGATTTGAATCGAACGAGAGTACTTCTCATTGATTCTTTCCTTGATGGAAGCAAGGTTGCCAGGCGTGGAACACAAATATATATGGAAGTTTCTGTTTGTGAGGTTTTGGCTAGCTCTAGGAAGGGAGAGATGTGACCATGGGCTAACCAAGGTAGCATTATTACATTGATAGTGCTCTGTCAAGTATCCATGAATCTCTCTCTCTAAGTAGAAACAGGTGATATGCTATGTACTTACGCATTGAAGTACATATAGGGACATAAAACTGATGGGGCCTGTGTGGTAAGAGTTGGGTGTTCAATAATTCGTATTGATTTTTCCACTGTTATATTTTTCGTTGGCGCACATGAGGTATTGATGAAGACTAGAAGTTTTGCGCATTACCTGACCTAAGATGTTTCTGTGTTCCTTAACATTTGTCACCTACGGAATGATTTATGATCTGCTATGTTCCTTAACTTTTTGAATTAGAATTTTGTGGTCAAACACTACAAGAAAAAAGAGTTTTTACGACGTTAAAATATTGTTATAAAAAATTTATTTGTCGTCACAAATATTTTTTGTGGCGGGATTATCTCGCTATAATAAGTGTGGTCCAAAAGATTTTTACGGTAATAACGGTTTGTCTCAAATAGTATTTACAGCAGAAAGATTCTATTGTAAATAAATTATTACAAACAATTCAATACTTTTGTTTTTATCATGGCGCCAAAGGTAATCCATCAAATATCATATTTGGCTGTCGTAGAAAATAGAAGATATATTTATGACGGCAACGATGCCGTCACCAAAAAAAAAAAAATTATTATGGACCATTGGTAACCAATGTTATATATCCTGTGCATATATACACTCCATACAATTTTTTTTTTTTTCAAGAAAACAAAACTTTCACAATGGAAGGAGTACCATTAGAACAAATTGGTATCCAAACAACTACCCAATTTAATATATAGATAAACACAAAAGTAAATATAATTAACATTTCCAAAAATATAGCAGTATTTTCATATCCAAAAAAAACAATCTCATGAGTTAAATAAAATGTAAAATATGCACTTTTATAAAAACATAACGATCTATGAGTACAAAAAATTAATGCAAAAAATTGAACATCCTTCTTGAACCATCTACTCTCTCAGTGACATATGAAAAAAATATAAAGTTATTGTTACTATATTGAAATAATATTTATATACATATATATAATAAAGAACTAAAAGAAGTTAGAATATATATCAACAGAAGCAACGCAATATTTCTCTGAACGGCTTGTCCAATTATGTAAATGATATATAAACGAGTCATATCGTATATATTTCTTCTAATTTGTTTTACCAATACCTGATTCATTTATAATGGTATCGTGACGGGTCTACTCTTTTATTAAACAGATAGTTTAAGGAAGACTCAAACCCACTAATTTTATGTCGTGTTAACGGATCGTGTCATATTTTGACACCCCTAGTTTTGATATAAAAACTTGACTTTGTAGAGTCTAATTATTTTTTTTTTGAACTAGAAATTGCCTTTTGATGTTAAACTACATAATTTTATAAAATATTACCTGTAAAATAAAAAATAGTTATGGTCAATACAAATTTTTTTTAGACTTTTTCTTCCTTAAAATATAAACTATTTTTTAATCTAAAACAACATTTTAATGTTTTATGAAATATTATATACGACGGGAAAAGTAACTACCACAAATATAAAAAAAAAATTTGAATTTATAAAATATTATTTGAGACAGGAAAAACAACAGCCTCAAATATAAAAATTTCTTTTGAGTTTATGACACTATTTATGGCAGAAAAAATAGTTGCCACAAATATTAACACAAACACACTTTTTTGTAACGGCAAACACAGCCGCCACAAAAAATTGTCTCAAATACGTCTTTTGTGACGACGAACATAGCCGTCGTAAAAAATTTGTCTCAAAAGGCCCTTGTAGTGACATAAAATTTAATTTAATCGATTAATATAGTTTATAAGTGATTATATATCTATATAATAAAATATGAGTGTGTTTGAATTTTGTCCTAGTCATATTTTTCCTCTTAAAATCATCTTCAATCACTTACCTCACTCATCATCCCTTTGTCAAACTCAAACGTCAAATCATATCACTTATTTCTATCATATATTTAATTATTTATATATTTATTCCTTAAAAATATCACATCACTCATTTCTATTATATATTTAATTATTTAATATTAATTAATTTGTAGTTAATATATTTTTTAAAAAATTAATATAATGGGATTGATTTTTTGAATGCTCGAATTTTATATTTTATCGTGCCTTCAGGCACGGGTTATGACTAGTATTCTAATATGGTGTGTAACTATTAGTACAAAAGACACGACACCCTGTGGGCTAGACTAGGGCAGTTCTTACACATTAATGAAACTTATCCTCTTGTTTTTCAAAATAAGAATAAGAGCGTATAATGATACGAAAAGGGATAAAGAGATCAAATTGTTGATTTGCCTATAAATATCATTTTAAAATCCTATCCAAAACAGTTAATTCACAAAAAATATAAGTTTTAAAGGCTTCAATTAATCTGTTAATTCACAAAGAATACCAGAATAATTGCGAATAAAAGAAAAGCCCTCTCAATTATATTAGTCAAAAAATTGCTTAGCCCTAACACTTACAAGGGTATAAATAGTGCTAAAACCCTAAAACTAATTAGCAAATAACCAAACGTGACCTAATTTTCGTCAATGTAATCATCAATAATTTGAGGGCTCAAAGTGAAATTTACCCTATTTCTCCCTAAGGGAGAGAATAACATATTTTCGAACTTCTGTAGTCGGTCCCAACAAGTCTGGTAGCCGAGTCAGACCACAACAGCTAGCAACTGCAAACAAAGCTCTTGTTAGTGTTGAAAACAAAATTGCAGATTAGTCAATATGATTGAATCAGATTATTGTTGAGCCCATTGATTCTTCCCATCCTATTGATCATTCATAATTAACTTGATAATTTGAAGTATTGAATTCTCTGAATTTCTGAGTCACCAGAACACTCTTTTCGTAAGTTAAGATTATCAATATTTGAACCTTTTTCACATCACATAAGCGAAACAAGGTTGCCCCTTTTTTAATCGTTTTGATTGATTTGTTATTTTCATTTATCATATGTTTTGATTTCACATTGTATCCAATAAGTACAGGTGCTACTAATCTTTATTGTAAAGAGACAATAATGAAATATATTTCCTAGATTTTTTTTGTCTAAACCGTAGGTTTTTACCACTAATCTAGGTTATACTTATACCTTTGTGTTCTCTTTGTTATTTCATTTTGTAATTCCGGATAAAAAAATGGTATCTTTGATATTTGTATTAATTGTTCTAGCATGCTTTTGCATTTTCATTATAACATGATGATCGGATGATGTGTAGAGATTTGCGATAGTGAGATCCCCTTTGACTTCGAAAGAGATGAAATGAGCAAAAATAAAAAAAATATATTATTATTTCTCAATAAAAATCTCCAAGTGATAGTATAGTTTATTCCAATATTAATCAAAGGAGAATGCTCATGTCATTTCTATTAAAATAATTCTAGACTGACAATAAAATGAGACAATAAATAAAAATTAAATGATATGTCACTGAAATAATAATATTTTAGTCTCACTTTTAATTCAAGATTCACTTACCATTTAGTTGTCACACTTCTTTATTTGGTGATGTATAATGACGGTGATCGGAGATTTATGTAAACATTAGCGTTCCATATCATGGTAGAAGGCACCTTCTACCATTGCACTTGTTCAATTTTATTCATCATTCATAGAATTGCACTTAAAGAAACTCTACAAAATAAGTAATGCTACAAAATAGAATTGCACTTAAGCCCTATACCTTTCTCAACTCTACAAAATAAGTAATACTACATAATATGTTATATTGGGAGGGTGAACTCAATGTGAATCTTCTCTTATGATTATAAATGTGAACTAATAGACACTTTATCTAGAGGGAGGGGTGAATAATTTTTTTAGTTTAACGCTCAATTGATTACCAATTAAAACCTAATTTGACTACAATTACCTCTTCTCACACGGATATAGTGATTAATGTGAGAACTCATTTAATTACCACAACCTAGCTAAACCATGAAGATTGATTGTTAATTAATATTTAATTAATTCACTTAAGCAATCAATATCATAGCGATCCCAAAATGAAAACTTAAATCACAACTATGGTTGAATAAATAGTCAATCAATCATTTAAACAAACATATAGTGTGCGTATGTGCTAACAATCACAATCGAACATGTATAAATAATAAATAAGTGATTTGTTGACGTGAAAAATCCACTGCTCATAAAGTCAACATACAAGTACTCGAATCTTATATCTCAACCAATAAAATGGGTAGATGTTCCTTTCCTTGTTGTCTCTCCATCAAAGGCCCTCCTTCGATGTCTTACATAGCTTCACTTGGACTGTCCGCTGCATGGTTCGTCTAGACTTCGAGCTATCATAGGCACGCCAATAATTCTTGGTATGCACACACCAATGATTTTGTCAGACCATCAAGATCTTCAACTCTAATTTATGAGGTTGGGTAGAATATCTTGGGGTAGTTTTAGATCTTAGAGATCTAGGTTAGTGGTAGAAACTCTTAAGGTAGAAGATGAATTTTCTCTCTTAAAAATCTCACAAGAGGCTTAACCTAGCTATGAGAAAGACTCTATTTATAGGTTCAGAATAAGGATAGTCTTGCTAAACAAGAAAACTCATATTCATGAACTACCGCTTGATTGGTGAGAGGGTGGTTATAGGGCGATTGTCGCCAGAATGCGGAATAAAAATCACGTAACAATCTTTACTAGGAGCACTAACCACTCAAGTAACCATGAATACCACTTGAACGACCACTCGAGCGAGCTTTGTATTCCTCTGTGGCTTGTTCCCATTTTATTCCTTAAGCCATAAAGATACCGCTTTAGCAAAGGCTCGTTAGTATAGATCGGTCCTTACTAATTTTTAAAACATAAAATTAAGCAAAAGACTTGTCCTCTTGAGCACTGAAGGATGTTGTTCAAGAGGGGTCCGATAATGACTCAATCTATGTTTTCAAAACACTTGTTTAGAAAAACTTCTATTTTCAAAACATCTAGGAGTGATACTCGAATTGCTTCCAATTCTATTTTTATCCTAATCATCCTAAGATAAAATAACTAAGGTTCATCTTGGGTGTCTGGTCATTACTTTTGTCTTAAGCATAAAGCTGCATACGAATTTTGAATGATGTTGCTTTGATGTTTAATCTCCTCCCTTCAATGACGCTTTCAAATCTTTAATTTGATAGCATCAAGACTATGGAAGAAGTTGATTGATATTTATAATGGAGTCCACGAAATTATTCAAATTACAATATGTGATCTAACAAAATAAAATTCCACTTAAGCCCTATACCTTTCTCATTTTCTCCCTATAACTACCTTTTATCACCAACTATGGAACCCTAAAAATCCATGAACTTACGTGTGACACCTTATGATAGTTTTACCAAAAGGCAAATCAACAAGCCAACAACCATTCAAAAACCCGAGATGAGCATTAATGCTCTGTAGTTGAATGCCCCAAGGATTAATGATGGCAAGAGTAAGAGTAATGCCTCTGAGGCTTTGCCAACGCCTAATGTTCCTAAACATTTTAATGGAGGCACAAAAGCCAAGTCTAGAGAGCCAAGCTATGCCCAAAGGAAAAATATTAGCACTTATGGTGAGAAGGTCAATGTTTAAGCTACCAAAGCCAACCAAGGTGCTCAGACACTAGTAGAGGTAAATTTTTCCAAAGGGTAAACTAGGGGTGACCTAAGGGATGAAGGGAAGTGAACCTCACACCTTGAGCTTGGAAGTGTCCAAGCTACTAGTCCCTCTTCCTTAGGTTCCAATAAGTTGTCAGATTCTGAAAAATGGTTTGCTTAATCAAAAAGTTTCTAGGCTAACAACAAATCAGCCTACGTCCAATGCTCCTCTAGGTGGAGTCTAGGATATGGGTAATACTATGGGTATGGATTCGGTTAATGGAGTCCTTAAGAGTAAAACCATGAAAGTAAAATACTTCAAAACCTAGTTAGTAAAACAAAAGCTCTTAGTGGCTCCCCTTCCTGCAGTGTTAGAACAAAAAATGCAAATAATTGTTTTCTTGCTTAATTGGGTATCTCATTAATTGACAAAAAATCCCATTCCCAGTGGTTAAAATGATTGCACATAGATTATGGAACCTAATGGACACCTAGAGGTCCTTGCAAACGATCAAGGGTTCTTTTTCTTCAAGTTTACAGATGAACAACTAGCATGAAGATTCTAGAGAATGGTTCATGGCTATTCTTAGGTAGAGCAATCATAAGAATGTCCACTCTAGGATTCCAATGTTTGTCAGGACCCATAATATCCAATTGGGATACTAGAATGAGGAGGGCCTGATCTATATAGCTAGTGCAGTTAGGAAGCCTCTTTATGTTGACTTTTTTACTAAACCAAACAAAGGGATCACATTTGCTAGGGTTTTGTGTTGAAATTGATGCTAGCCTAGAACTAGTTGAGCCTTTTGAAATGATTAATCCCAAATCATGTTCTCTAGATACACAACAATTAGTTCCTGTGGTATCTCCATATAGATTCCATGAACTAGATGTTAGAGAGGGCCAACTGGTTATTGAGCTAAGTAACAATTTTGACACTCTCAAAGAGGCTCCAAATGGCATGTATAAGCCATTGGCTAGTGAAAGAAGAAGAAAGTGAAGAAGAGGACTCCATATCAAGGTTCTCTCAAGCTATCTTAGCAACTTAGGCTCAAGAAGTAACCTTGCCCCCTCCCCCAACACTCATATCCCATGAAAAATTTTGTTACTTGGAATATCAGGGGATTAAATAAGCTTTCTAGGCAAAAGGAGATTAGGAAATTAATTTTGGGCAAACACCTAGACTTGTTGGGCCTTATTGAAACAAGAGGTAGAGGTGCAAACTATTAAGTAATCAAGAGAACTATTTTTAGACAATGGGAATTTTTTGCCAACTATGATAGCCAAAAGTTGGATAGAATCTAGGTAGGATGGAATCCTATATGCTTTGAGGTGACTGAAAAAGCAGAATCAGATAAGGTGATCCATTGTGATGTACTCCATATTGACATTAAGCTAGATTATACTTGTCTATCATATATGGTTTCAACTGATAGAGTAGTATATTAAAAACTTATTTTTTTGTATTGAAATTCGTTTTATTAATTAATAAAAGTTTATTCTTTTCATTTTATTGAGAATTTGTATGGACAAAATGTTTGCATTATATTTAACATATGGTATGCATGTGTATCTTAAATTTTATATTGTAGATAATCTAGTGTGTACAATTCGGCTTATACACAGAAGACTAAATTATCGGATCGTTGTATAATACGAGTATATATGTTCACAATCCTATATGGAATTTAACACCCCATTTGTATGATTGTAGTGTAATATTATGACATAGTCTGTTTTTACTGTAGGAGATTATTTGATGTTTCAGATTATTACACTACGATACTTTATGTATTGAACAAACTCATGTTGAGGTTATTATCTTTTACTGATTTAATGAGATAATAAATATATCATAATTATTATGATTGTTTATACTCTTAATCCCAAAATATTTAATTATCTTGTGCATATAATGTTTGTCACTTTAATTCATCAAAGGGTGAGATTCATATTGAGTCAATAAGCTCGGTGAATTGGGTGACGATGTTATTTATATGGTGAAAATTAAATATTGAAGGAAATCACATCCGAGTATTTAAATGGGTTGAAAATGTCCTCTTAAGGAAGTTCATAAGTTTTGTCCATATCAAACTCTACAGGTAGATCTAATTATCCGATATGACAAATAAGTTAAGTGATAAGTTTTCAAGGAATAAAATAAGTCAATTAAATATAATTGTCAGTAATTTATTTAATTGATAGACATCTGTAATCTTAAATGTAAGAAGATTATTAAACATATAATAATAAATAACTCGAATATAATTTTGAGTTAAGACTCAGGAGATCAATAATAAGTTTTTAGTGGACTGACTTATTATTAATGAGCTGCAGGATGTTTGTTCTGAGTTGAACATAGGATTTCTATTCCCATTGGAAACTCAGTCATTGTTTCTCCTTATTTCTATCATAGCCTATATATAGATGTCTAGGCTCTCTTATTCAACTTCCATTCTTTACTCATGTCTTTTAAAGAGTCTAAAGAGAGAGCAAGGATTCGGAGGTCTTGGCAGCCCACACTGCATCTGAATTCTGACATTTGAGGATATACGATAGAAGGTCGCGAGGTTCATAGAACTGTCTTTCGGTTACTTGTTGATTCTGTTTTGCGTTTGCGTTGAGACGAGATCAATCTTGAGGGATCTCAAAAACAAACCCTAATTCTGGCTTGTAGGATATTAAAGGAAAATTTTTTATATTCGATACATACGCGCTGTTAACGGCTCTTGAGATTTTCGTTCCAACAAAACGATCAACATGATAGTAGAAGGTTGTGGAGTAATCTTGCTAACCATTCAAACACATTCAACCCTAGGCCCTAGGTACTCATGGGTGATTTCAACATCATAAGGAACACTGAAGAAAATCAGGGAGGGGAATGCAAATGGAGCAAAGAAATGGAGGCATTTGAAGCTTGCATACAAGGAGCTGAATTGGTGGATTTTAGATGCAATGGTATTTTTTTACTTGGACTAATAATAACATTGGTTAAGCTTGCAAAACTAGGATGCTAGATAGATTTTTTGTTAATGGGAGTTGGTTGCAGTAGTTTCTGGAGTCCTTTGCATAGTTCTTCCCCTCCATCTGGTGAGACAGATCATAGCCTAGCGTTAGTAAGAGCATATGGAACTATTAGAAGTAGAAGATTCCCTTTCAAGTTCTTCAATTTCTTAGCAGATAGATAGGATTTTCTAGCAACTGTTACTATGGTTCACTACAAGAAATTGGTCTTTTATCTGCAAAAATTATTGTGGCTAAATGCATAAAAATTGTCACTATATACTTTAGTGACAATATTTTTATGCCACTAGACCGCGGCAATATGTGTGTGGCTAAATCATTTAACTATGACATTTAATTGTTACCACTAAAAGTAAATTTTTTAGCCGTAACATGAAAATGTCACTAAATGTGAAATTTTTAGCCGCTATAATTATTGTAGCAAGTAAACTAAATTTTGCCACTAAAACATACTATATCACCACTAAAAAACCCGATTAAAAACCTGACTTTTAATGACAACAATTAATTGTGGCTAAAAGTATACATTTTACCCACAATTAAAATCACCACTAAAATTTAAAATTTGATTTTTTTGACAACTTTTTCGTTACTAATTAATACATTAAATGAACAAAGAAACCTATCGCATAATTTTTTTTTAAAAAAAACATAAGAAATTTATTGAATAAATCTCCAAATTTACAAGAATAAAAAAAACAGTAACTGTTTTAAAACAGGAAAAATAAAAAAACTATTACAGAATTCTGTTACAAGAAAAGCAACTAAAAATTCCCTATACAGCTTCTGCATTTGCTAGCCCTCAAGCTCAATCTCTACCCTTAATCGGAACTCACCATCTTTCTCATTGTTTGTAGTACATAGAAGCAGCTGCAGTACTTCCAAGATAACAGTACACCTGAACAGAAAAGGAGACAGACCCCTCTCTGTCTAGTTGTTGAACCTACAAATCCTGCCTACTGATCTTGGACTGATCCTGCTGTAAGAGTAGTCTTCCTCCATTTTCA
>CAUOFW020001986.1:0-61851 GCA_963454935.2 Ilex paraguariensis
TTATGTATATATGTATTATATGCTTAATGTGTGATATAGTGATGTGTATATTATGGTGTTGTGCCTTGGATTATATCATCATATATTATAAGACCCGCCGGTTAAACAACCACGGCGTTTCTACGGTATGGCTTGACATCCACCGAAATGCTGAGGAAGTTGACTGATGTGTGGTACAAACCTAAATGATCATCATGAATGGGTTGTCCTTCTGGGTTATTAGGGTTGATTATTATTATATATAACTATTATGACAGTCTAACAACCACGATGTTCCTATCGGTATGGCTTTGCTTCCACCGGAACGTTGATGATGTTTAAATGACACATCTATACCCAGTGTAGCCTAAGAAGCACCTGTGTTATAATATATTACTACCAGTGTAGCCTAAGAAGCGGCTGTGTTATGGTTTATACATATGCACTTGCAATCATGAGATCAAATGAATAACTTAAGTATTCCTCATAAATGGCTTGTCCTTCTGGTTTGCTTGGGTTAATCAGTTGACATAGATATAACCGGTGTAGCCTAAGAAGCAGCTGTGTTATAATATAATAACCAATATAGCCTAAGAAGCAGCAGTGCTATGGTTTATATACATCAAACCTGTCGGTTGACTTTCCAGTAACATGAGAGTTAATTATTATAAGGTAGTATTTGCAGAATTTAACCAATATAAAGCATATGGTATCCTTAAGCTGAAGGGTATCTTTCATATTTATGTCATTAATTTGTTTTATTTACGCACTTTATTATCTCTGCACTTCATTTCCGCATTGCTTTTATTTAAATAAACTAGTTATCAATCTAAGCTCACGTCACAAGTTATCAAACATCACACTACTTCAAACAACTATTTTACTTTTTAACTTTTTATTTTTATTTTCAACGAGAATTACTAAACTATCTGTGGGATTGATACTTGGACTTAAAATCGAGAAAACTACAATTTGACCACTTATACTTGGGTGTATAATATAATATAATTCAGATCACTAAAAAGCACGAATCAAGTTTTTGGTGTCGTTGCCGGGGAGTTATAATAATTTAAAAAAAATAAAATTAAATAAATTAAATTAAAATAAATAAATTAAAATTTGTTTATTTGTATTATATGTTTATAGTCTGTTTGCTTGTTTTTAATAGTCTATGTCTGTTCATTCATCCATAGGTTCTGTAAATCAGTCAACTCATACATCATCATGTACATCTACACTAGAATCCTTTGACTTAAGTATGACTCAAAACGTACCTAGACAACAAGAAGAGAGAGAACATGAAGTAATTCAAAATGTCCGACCGTTAAGAGAATATCTACATCCTACAAGAAATAATGTCCCGTCATGTTTTGCTTTTCCAACAGACACTCCAAATATTAATATTAAACCAGGAACTATACAACTACAACCACAATTTCATGGGTTAGAAGACGAAAATCCTTATGTTCATATGAAAGAATTTGAAGAAGTTTGTGGAACTTTGCAAGATAATTTTGAAATGGTTAAATTGAAAATTTTTCCTTTCTCGTTAAAGGATAAAGCTAAACTATGGCTTAACTCATTAAGAGCAAATTCGATCACAAATTGGCAACTTTACAAACTGAGTTCTTTAAAAAGTTTTTTCTTGTGCAACGTACTAATGCATTAAGACGTCAAATCATGAATTTTACTGTCAAAGAAAAAGAAACTTTTTATCAATGTTGGGAAAGATTTAAAGATCTTCTCCAAGCTTGTCCACATCATGCATTTGAAAACTGGACTTTAGTTGGTTTCTTTTATGATGCACTTCCATCTGCAATGAGACAATTTGTTGAAATGATGGCCTAAGGAGAGTTTATGAATAAAAACCCTGAAGAAGCATTTCAATTTTTTGATACTATTTCTAAGAGTTCTCATATGTGGGACTCGACTTCTTCAAACATTCTAGAAAATAAGTTATCTACATCTGAAAGAGGAAAATATATTTTGAAAGACGATGATGATTTAAGAGCTAAAATGGCTAATCTATCTCGAAAACTAGAGGCTTTGGAAATGAAAAAAAAGATAGATTGGTTCAAAATCTGCATTAGGTTTCTAATCTCCACTATATATGTAAAGAGTGTAATATTTCATAAGGTTTTTATCAACAAAGAAATCTATGTGTGCTTCTAAAGATAAGTTTGAACAAAATTATTTAGATACTATACAACTACAATATGAAGATCTCAGTGATCAGATTAAGACTATTCCTGCAAGGTCTCAGAATACTAACTTAATTTAATTGTAAATTATATGAACTAGTCTTTCTAATTTTAATATGATAAGTTCTAATTTTAACAAAAGTAAACTTAAACATACCTAAGTTCAAAACTTAACCAATTTAAAACATATATAGGTTTAAGTAACTAAACAAGCAAGTGCAAAAGATAATTTAAAGTTCAATTGCATATGTAAAAGTGCATAATTTGAAAGAGTTGAGTGAAAGATGGTAAAATTTTTATGTAGAATCTTCAGTCTTTATGAAGTGGATGGTCCTCCTCCAAAGTGCTGTTTTAGTAGCTTCAACATTTCTGCTTGGTTTTTTTCATAGTCCTCCATTCATTGATTCATTTGATTGATGCTAGTACCAAGCTGGGTGATAGTGTTTTCCAATCCTAGCAGAATTTGTCTGTTTGTCCTGTCATCCACTGGAATGTATGGTTGATCTTCTAGTAGCTGTTGTTCTGGTGGAATGAATGCTACAGGAGGTTGGAATGGTTGTTCTTGCGGTTCAGGTGGTGCTTCTTCTTGGGCTGTTGGTTGAGCATCTGGTTGTGCTTCTTGCTGAGCTCCATGGTTTTATCTCAATGATATTTTATCTAGTGGTCCATAATGGTCTACCATCTTCCATATTGGATCAATGATCACCCCGTTGTTCCTATATAGTTGAGAGACTAGCATAGCATAGGGAAGTGAGAGCTTTTTATCTTTTATAGTCAGTATCATTTGGTCTATACTCAGATTTGGCAGGTGAATGGTATGTCCCATCTCGAATGCATAAAAAAAGTAAGCTTGCTTAGTGTAAATTTGATTTTTCTGGGCTCGGGGTAGCAAGCTGTTCACTGTTATTAAATTGAGGATGCGATATGCATCAGTCAAGTCTCCCTATTATATGTATTTATTCGGTCTACCCAAACAAATTTTGGATTACCAGTTACCTCTCTCCCTATGATATCCAAGTCAGGTAATGTAAGCTTAGTGTATGGGTATTGCGGATTTTCTTCTCTTCGCATGGGTTGAAAGAAGTTGGCTATAATAGCCGGTGTAACATGAAAAGCTCTACCCCGTACAAATGCACGTATATGTCTTTCTTCAATTATCTGAGCATTACTGTAGAATTGACGGACCAGGCAGTCATATGTAGGAACACATAATTTAACATAATCTAACCAGCCTCTAGCAGCAAGAATTTCTCTAATTCTTATGGTATCAAATTCTTCAAACACAACCGGTCCTTCAACAATAATAGTTTTCATAAAAAATTTAGTATCATACCAGTTTTGCTATTCAATATTTTCAAACATCACCTGGTTGAAGAAGTTTCATAGTTGTGGTTGCTGTGGAGGTACTTGGGGTTGATCCCTTTGTGCTCGTCTCGAAGATCTTCTTGCCCTTTGTCTCAAATCCATTTTTTCTTGATTTTTCTTCAGATTCTCTGTTTCAGTTGATTTTGATCGGTAAATATGTTCCAAATGTGATGGGTAAAAGGATAATCGGAACAAATTTGAGTGAAATTGACTGAGTGTAGCAGATTTGAGGTCTTGGGTTTGAGATTTTTGGCTATGACCGAAATTTTTGGTTGCAAGGTGATGAAGATGATCGGTTTGCATGGAGAACCATATTTATATTAAGGGCCACCGTCTGGACGGTGGGACTGCCGTCCAGACGGTCTAATGTTACTGGTTTTGGGTTTTGCATACTGCAGGCTATTTTATTTTCTGCAATTTTCTTTTGTTCTTCAAATTCCTGCAAAATACAAAATACAATATATATATATTCTACACAATTTTTGATAATCACTCTTTTTTTCTTGTCAAAAAAAATTGGTGGGTTTTTAATTTTTATTTGTTGTTGAATATTTACTGATTTTTTAATCAATTTATACCGAAGCCACCACTACTGAAGCCTCGTACATGCAATATTATGTGCTCATCATTTTTTCAAAAAAATAGACTTAAAACCCTCGTTTCCAGGTTTTTTGAGCAAAACCTACCAGTAAAACGTTCATAATCTACCGGTAGGCTTTGTGCCCTAGAAAATTCCTACCGGTAGGTTTTGTCCAACATCTATTGATAGGTTTTAGCTTTTTTCAAAAAAATTCCTTGTGCTCCTATTTTCATTTCCACTCCAATTTTATTCAACCTCTGTACATTCTAACAACCTATTTACGACCTCTACTCCACCAAAAACCTAATCTACCCTTATGAACCACAATTGAGTGACCATGCCCAAAATCATTTACGAAATTGCAATATGATTTAAAATTTTGATGCTTTCAAAACACAAGACATGAACTTCTAACTTTAACTACCAAAATGAATACTCAAATGCTTAGCACATATTCAATGGTGAAGGCATTCTTAATTCTTCCCAATATCGAAAATTTGAACAATATTCCCCCATCCCACAAGCGTAGGGCTGCCTGACACATAATTCAAATACTCGAACTAAATACACATGAACAACACCATGGCTTTAAATGCTATTCTAGAGTATGCACCTATACATTTGCTTTCAAACTCGTGTGTGTGTGAAATGGACATGTAATTTAAGCATTTGCACAATAGCATTCACATTCACTTGGCTATCCAAATTTAGATTTGATGCAAAAACTCACCAAGGGTTTCTCTCGACAATGAATAACACAATGATTATTCTAGCATGCTCTCCAAGTGTATATGTGAGGTGGAATCTTGTTCACAAACCGAAAAACTCACATATAATCCCAAAAAGGTGCACATGCATAACAATTGAAACAAACTTGGCATAATCTCGGGCCTTGGGCGTAATAATTAGGGATGATTGAAATGAAGGGTCAAATATGACAAAAAGGGTTATTCCAAGGGCATAATCTCCCTTTTTTTGCGGAATTTTTCAGATTTACACCTTCACTTCATTTTTTGTTTCTTTATTTCCTTCTTCATTCTTTTCCCTTTCTTTTTCAACCCTTTTTCTCCTTTTTCTTGGGCTTCCTTTCTCTTTTTCATTCAAATTTTGAATTCGGCACCATTTATCACCTTTTCTGGGTTTCCTCACCACATTTTCTTCCCTTTGTGATCAATCACAATCAATTCTCGGAACAACCAAGTGTTGTAAATTTTTATCATTTTGCACTGGTTTGGTCAATTTTGTGGCATGGAAATGAAATTTTTTTTTTTCAATTTAAGGCTCAATCACGGCACTAGGGATAAATTTTTCACAAGAAAAAGGCTAAAGCTCAAAGCATTTCAAAGATGGCCTAAGATCATTTCTACATAAGCATGGGGAGGCATATTGGAAATGCAAGACAAAGTCAATCAGCTATCCACATACACTCCAACCAAAGTAAGCATAATGAGATTATTGAACAGATTTTAAAATTTCAAAAAAATTGTTCTTTTAAATAAATGTAAGTTCGCTCCAACAAGGATCAACACTAAAGCTCACACAGGGACTTATTTCATCTCCACTATGCATGTCAAGCACTAAAAAGTGAATCCAATGCATAAATTGCCACAATTACATGTTCATGGTGCACTACGGTTGAGCTCAAAAAAAAGCACGTAAGTGATACTTAGGTATAGAATAAACTTCAATGATGTGCTCATATATTCAAAGTTCAAAGTAAAGCTCAAATAAACTTCAATGATGTGCTCATAACACTCTGAATTGGGGAATATGGTTCAACATTCATATATTTTTCACATATTTTGCAACTACTCTACAAACAATTTGGTCCAATAAGTGAATGGTGAATTTCACCACAAAATGGTATTATCAACGACAAAAATTTTGGTGTATCATACAAATGGTGCACCTAACCCCCCAACTTAAACCATGCATTGTCCTCAATGCAACAAAAAGGATATAGAATGCAATGAAGGACTGAAAAAGATAAGTAGGGTTAGAGAACATGTAAAACCCGGTAAATTTAAACTTTTTACAAAAAAGGCAAAATGGTAATTTGCTGCTATAGTGCAGGTTAAAAATCTGAATTTTTCTAGATCTCGGATGATGATACTGACCTCACCGTTGGATTCTTCTCGCGAAATCTAGTTACCCTGTCAAATTTCATCGAATTCTGAGACAATTGGATTTTTAGCATTTTACATGGTGGTCGAGTCTCGAGTGACTCAAAAATGAAATTTTTGATAAAATTTCAAAATTTGAAAAATTATTTAAGGTAAGTTAAAATAAAAATATTTTGAACTTAAACTAGGGCAAAATTTAATCATTTCGGGACGAAAACGGACCGAAAAAAATAGGGTCATGTGGCGGATTGCGGGCCAAGTATTAAAAAGTATAAATAAGAAAAAAAAATCAGATTTTTCCCTCATTCTCTTGTCCAGCCGTTAGCCGATAAAGAAGAGAGGGAAATAGAGAAAGTTCTCCACCTTCTCTCTACGATCTATGACTCCACGGTGCTCGAATCCACTTGGGCCAAGAGGAAAAGTTACTCTCCTCGTCAAGGGCTACGCCTACGTACCAAAAACGAGGATTTTCACCGAAGGTTGAAAAATGAGATTTTCGAAAGCTTCAGATTTGGGATAGAAGCGGGTTCTTGGGACTTCCTATGGTTGTTCCTTACGCTTCAAGAGGTAGGGTTCCTTCCTACTCGGGTTTATTTTACAACCTATGATGTTTTGTGTAATGGGTAGGTTAATAGAGATATATATCACTTGCCTATGGATGTGGAGTTGATGGAATTGATTGATTTGGTAAATTGGGTATGAGAAATTGACCTAATTTAAATTAAATTCCTAGCTTGGAATTGGTATGTGGTAATTACTTGTGTCATTCCATGGAACTTGATATTATGTGGGCATGCTATATGTTTTAATTATGCCTTCGTGAACAAAGTGTGTTATTGGGATATATTTGAGGAAATAACATGCTTGTGAATTATTGTTGGAAATGAAATATTGATGTATGCTCATTGATATATCGACATTGTGATGAAATTGGTCATAAATTGCATGACAGATGTATACATGTGGTTAAAGTTGCTCATATGACATTCATTACATGTGGGCATGACATTGAGATAGCAATGGTGCATTCCATTGCATTTGCACGAGAGCATCACATCCTTGGGCATGAGACATGGGTATGGGTATGGGTGAGTGCATGGGTTGGTCAAACACCAAACTCGGTGGTTGACGAGCGGGCTCAGAAAAGTTAGATTGAATATCCTGTTGAGTCGTACAGTTGCATGAAAAAGAATTGGGTCGGGATTAGCAAGAAGGGCCAAACTATCCCTCGGGTGAGAGGCCCGGTATTTTGGATATGCACTTCTGTTGGTATAAGAGCCCTGAAAGTGAGTCGGTGTACGCAAAACCGTTGATGGAAGTCCATGAATTCTGTGTCGGTTGGGTGTCGTTGGTGTAAGTCCATGAATATTCACCCCAAGAAAGACTCAAAGATTTTAAATAGTCATTGGGTGTGTAACACAAATGGCGGGGGCTTGGAAAGCCCAGTTTTGATACTCACTACATAGCATGGGGTGAAGGTAAACAACTAGAGCTAGAAAAGCTTGATTTTATGCACATTGACATTGCATGTGTTGTGGAGCTGGGAAGGGCTCGGGTAAATTGCATGAATGAGTATAATTTCATTTTATGGCATGGCATGTTAGATTCCAACTTTGATCTGCTTAAATCTTGGGTAGAATGATTGTTGCTGGAAAATGTTGCATGTGAACATTGCATATGCATTTAGGTTGGAGAGTACCCTCTATAGGAAATACTCTACTAGGCATAGCTCACCCTATATGGGAACACATTTAGATGCAGGGTACATTCTGGTGAATGACACTCATTCAGGGACTCGAGGGTGAAGAAGAGCCCGACTTGTGGCTTTTGAAATCGAGTTTTGTAAAACTTTTGTTAAAATTTCATTCTAAAGTTTAATCGTATGGATTTTTTGTAATAGGACTTGTCTATATATTAGATTTTTTGTGGAAAACATTGTTAAACATGTTTTAGAAGGAATTGTGGTGATTTGGAATGGATTGGAAATGAAGTAGGAAGGATTTGCAGAAAAACAGGCAAAACCTTCTAGAAGGTTGAAGAAAACCTTCTGGAAGGTTAATGTAATTTGTTTATCCAGTGGTAAAATCTTCCGGAAGGTCGATGAAAACCTTCCGAAAGAACTTTATAGTAAGTAAAACCTTCCAGAAGGTCGAGCAAAACCTTCTAGAAGGTTTTTCAAAAATCTGAAATTTTAAGAATGCTTGACCAGGCTTTTGGGCTATGTGTTCCCTCACTCCTAGGATATAAATGGACATCAAATTAGTATAAATTGTAGGATAGTGGACCTCACTTGGGCCAAATGGGAAAACGTACACAAGTTAAACATATGGGATATAATCCCAGTTAAGGGATGTGATAGACGTGATGTTGGGTTCTGCGACAATCACGGGTATTTTCGCAGGTTGACGGGTGGTCAACGGTTGACAAAAGGACCCCCGGTTTTAGGGGCATCACAGAGCACCTTGCAATGAGCTTTGAAAAAAAACACCACAACCTGCACATTTGAAAAGAAAATACTATCCAAAGGCGAAAACAAGTAAACAAATTAACTGTTAAAGTAAATGATAAAAGAAAGTGATTGAACACTACAATCTATTTGCACAGTTATTCATCAACAAGCTTCAGGTAAACTGGATCCACTAACTCCTCCTCCACCATTTGAACCTCAAACCCATGAAGAATGGCTTAAGCCTTTGGACATTGACCTTGAATGTTTTGCCATCCTTGGGGTTTGTAATTTTCACAGCTCCGTTGGGGTAGGAAACCTTAACAAGATAGGGGTCATCCCAACGAGATCAGAGTTTTCCTTGGAAAATAGAGAGTCAAGAATTATACAAGAGCATTTTTTGTCTGGGCTCAAATGTTGTTCTCATAATGGATTTATCATGAAAGATCTTTGCCCTCTCTTTGGAAATTTTTGAACTCTCATATGCATCTATTTGGAATTCCTCTAATTCATTCAACTCCAACTTCCTATTCTTTCTATCCATTCTTAAATTGAAGTTCAAGGTTTTGATGGCCCAATAAGCCTTGTGCTCCATCTATACCGGCAAATGACAAGTCTTGCCATAGACTAGCCTATAAGGAGACATACCTAGGATGGTCTTGTACGCGATGCGGTAAGCCCACAAGTCATTGGCCAACCTAAGTGAACAATCCTTTCGATTCAGACTCACCGTTTTCTCTAGTAAATTTTTAATCTCCCTATTTGCCAACTCAGCATGGCCATTAGTCTATTGGTGATAAACAGTGGACACCTTGTGTGTTACGCCATGTTTATGCAATTATAAATACAAATGGCTATTGTAAAAATGAGACCCGCCGTCACTTATCATTGCATGAGGTACCCCAAACCTTGAAAAGATGTTTTCCTTTAAAAATTTGACCACGACTCGATGGTCATTGGTCTTGGTTGGGGGATGGCCTCTACCCATTTGGACAAGTAGTCCACTACCAGTAGGATATAGAGGTAGCCAAAGGACATAAGGAATGGACCCATGAAGTCGATGCCCTAACAATCGAATATCTCAATGACTAGCACAATGAAAAGGGGCATCATATTCCTACGGGTCACACTACCCCAACCTTTGGCACCTATCACACTCTTTACAAAAATGAAACACACTCTTTAATTAAAGAAGGCCAATAAAAATCGGATTGCAAAACCTTACCCAAAGTTTTCTTTGAAGAGAAGTGGCCACCGCATGCCTCAGAATGGTAGAATGAAAGGACATCCCGTTGTTCATTTCTAGGTACACATCTCCTCATCACTTGATCTGGACAATACTTGAACAAATACGGGTTGTCGAAGTAGAAGAACTTCACATTTTCCATGAATCTTCTTTTATCCTCTGAGCTCCAATGCAGTGGTATTTGTCATGTTGCAAGATAATTACAGATGCCAGCATACTAACGACAAATAGAATGAATAGAAAAAATGTTCATCGGCAAAAGAGTCAAGGATAGGAATATGCTTTTTGGCATCTTGTACAACAATGTCGTGTTTTACTTGGAATGGGTATTCCAAGGTCGTCTCCTTAGGGAAGGAAGGGAATTATGTGAAGGTGATTTTTTTTGTGAAAAAAGAAAGTGTAAAATCTTTTGAGTTTGAGTTTTGGTGAGTTTTGTTCCTGATGAAAATGAAATGGAAACAAGTGTTGGCTAATTCGAAGAGGTCATTCCAATAGGAATGTCAAATCAACTCACGACCATCCTCCAATGGTGCCTAGATGTTTGATTGATTCGTGGGAAGCACAGGACTAAAATGGAGGTGAGGGTTCAAGCATACCCCTTGACAAGTCTACGGTGTATCAAGAACTCACAACCACGTCCACACTCAACCTAGTCAAACCAAATCATTTTACACTACAAGGATGAATGAAAATGGGTTGATTTAGCACACCCAAAAGGAACTCTCTCTTGGATTAGTCAACTAAAAATCCAGCTACTCATAGCTAAAAGCAAGAACAAACATAATGTAAGAGAATGGACCATAGAACTTGTATTGATGCTAAAAGGAAGTAGACTATAAAGAAGAATTCATTTCATAAACATAACTAAAGCTTAAAAGGAAAACCCAGCAGAAAAATAAAAGTGCAAGAAAATTTGAATTAAACTTGATTACACTAGAATTAAAAGAGATTACAATGCAAGAAACAAAGATTACAAGAGAACTACAACTTACTACAATGAAATGGGTGAAGAAAATGTAAAAATCTAAGCTTTATCTCTCTAGAACTTCATCTTATTCATTGGGAACTAATTTCTCCAAAATCACTCCTAATCTTAGCTAGCCTCCCCCCTCAAAAGCTTGTGTGAATGCTCAATATATGGTGTAAGACCTTTGCAATTTTGTCAATGGAGGTCCCCCTATGTGTGTGACAGCTTCCCATCCATAGGAGGCTAAGTTGATGCATTGCACAGGCTAGGAACAGCCTAGCCTACAAACCACCATGCCTCCTCTTTGTCTCTCCTCCTCTCACGTCCTCCATCTTCCAAGGCTGATTTTAGGGTGTAGGAGGCATGTATATATGTAATATATATCAAGGGGCAAGTAGGAGAATCATAGGTGGGAACCCCAAGCAAGTGGAGCATCAGTTGCAGACGTTCTAGCACTTCTGGGCAAAACCTACCAGTAAAATGATGAAACCTACAGGTAGGTCTCCGATAGGTTGCATGCTCCAAACCAGGTTTCGTAGAATTGTCATAACTTTTGATCCAACCGTCCGATCTAGCTGAAATTTTGACACAATACAGAGGACATCCAAATCTACAACTTTCACATGGGTTCTTACTCATCTCCACTATTCATGTCAAGCACTAAATGTGAACTCAATCCCTAAATTGCCAAAATTACAAGTTCATGGTGCACTTATGATAGAGTTCAAAAGCAAACAAATATGTGATACTCTTAGCAATAGGATAAACTTCTATAATGAGCTCATGTGTTCAAAATTTAAAATGAAGATCAAACAATCACAACTCCTATAACAATTACAATAGGAGAATACAGTTCAATATTAGATACTTTACACAAAAAATATCCAAAATTTTCAAAATTTTCACATTTCTAACTATTCTATACAAAAAGTGGTGGAACATGTAAATGGTGCACGTCACCCCCCAACTTGAACCATGCATTGTCCTCAATGCACAAGGAATTATGCAATGAGAAAAATGAAAGTAACATTGTAAATAAGATACCCCCCTTTTTTTAGTATACACATTAAAGAGAAAATAAAAAAGTTTGTTTACACCCCCTAACTTAAACATGCACATGATATTGAATGAGATTTTTTATGATGATGCTCAAAATGAAATGAGTCCAAATTAGGGAGAGGTAAAAAACTTCTACACTACAATTGGAGGCATGAATTGTAGGTGTTCTGGCACTTATGGGAAAAACCTACCTCTAGAACGATGAAACCTACAGGTAGGTTTTACTCTAGTAGCCAAAACCTACCATTAGGTCTCTGGAAGGTTGCCAACTCTGGACTAGTTTTTATAGAATTGTCATAACTTTTGATCCAACTGTCTGATTGAGCTGAACTTTTGATACAATATAGAGGACATCAGATCTACAACTTTTAGGTTTTGCACCTTTTCAGATTCAAAGTGGATCATGGTAAAAAATGAGGAATACCGAGGTACTGCTACCAAATAGTGCGGGTGCCGGTACCTATGTTACTCGGCACTAATATCTCCTTGATTTCTTTCACTTTTAAGTGTCCAAATCCTCACGTAATGTATCCATCTCTTCACCACTAATCCATACTTAGTTGCAGAGTTCTGAAATCCATCATTTACGCTATAATTACCTGTAACATCAAAATTTTCACATTATTCATAAATTCGGCTAACTCTAAGTACTTAAATGCAAAGTTGAGTTAAAATGAATGTAATAAGCCCATTAAATATGCAACATTACACACTCATCACAGATCCCTCATGATAGGATTTAGCCTTCTTTACTATTATCAGGACGGTTTAATGACTTCCTCCAAGTAAATTCGGTGTGTGCAAATGAGGGGACTAATCCCCTTGATATCGACAATTGTCCAACCTATTGCTCCCTTATCCTTCTCAACACTTCCAACAATTTTTCTTCTTGCCTCGGCTCCAAGGATGAACTTATCACCACCAAAAATTTCTTGTGCTACCCGAGAAATGCATATTTCAGTGTGAAAGGTAGTGGCTTCAATTCCAAGATTGGTTTTTGTAGAACTGATGGCAAAATTATTTTTTCTTGTTATGGAAGTTTCTCAAATGTCGGGGCCCAACTTCCTATCCCTTGTAAAGTTTTTGGCTCCTTTTCATCAACAAACTCTTCCTCACCCAAATTTGAATGGCAAAGTAATTCCATATGGTCCCCCACCAAAGTTTCTATAAAACCCGGGTAAATTTGATTTTTTTACAATAAGGGTAAAACGGTAAATTTGTTACTATGCTACGGGTTGCAAATCAGAAATTTTCTAGACCTTGGATGATGAAATGAACCTCACCGTTGGATTCGTCTCGTGAAATCTAATTATTCCTTCAAAGTTCATCGAATTATGAGATAGTCAGATTTTTTACATTTTACGAGGCGGTCGAGTCTCGAGTGATCTAAAAATAAAATTTTTAATAAATTTTAAAAGTTGGAAAATAATTTAAGGCAAGTTAAAATAAAAATATTTTGAACTTGAACCAGGATGAAATTTAATCGTTTCAAGGTGAAAACAGACCTAGGAAAAATAGGGTCGTGTGGCGCGTTGTGGGCCAAGAAAATTAGAGGGTATAAATAGGGGCAAAATCTAATTTTCTCCCCCACATTTCTTAGTCGTTAACTGATATAGAGAGAGAGACAGAAGAAGAGGGAGAAACAAGGGTTTCTCAAGCTTTTCCTTTGCAAATCTAGGGCCAAGCTTTGCTCAAATCAACCCAAGTCAAGAAGAAAAGTTGTTCCTCTTATCGAGGGCTATGCCTATGTACCAAAAATGAAGGCTTTCACCGAAGGTCAGAAAGACGAGATTTTGGGGGAGCTTGGATTGGAGCTCGGGCTAAGTTCTTGGAGCTTGCCAACGTGTTTTTATGCTTTAAGAGGTAGGGTTTCTTCCTACTATGGTTTATTTTACAACCTAGGGTGTTAAATTGAAATGGGTAGGTTAATAGATATATATATCACTTGCCTATGTTTGTGAAATTGATAAAAGGGGTATGAAAACGGGTATAGAAATGGCTTAAAATAAATTCTTAGCATGGAATTGGTATGTGGTAATTAGTTGTGTAATTCCATGAAAATTGGTGTTATGTGGGCATGCTATGTGTTTATATTATGCATTTGTGAATAAAGTGTGTTATTGGCATATATTATGTAATAACATACTTGTGATGTATTGTTGGATATATAAATGTTGATGTATGCTTATAGATATATTGACATTTTGATGGAAATGGTAATTATATGATTTGGATATGAATTGCCATGGAATACGTATAAATGTGGTAAAAATTTGCTCAAATGACATTCATTACATATGGGACATAACATCGATATAGCAATGGTGCATTACATTGCATTTGCACGGAGGCATTGCATCCATGGGCACAAGACATGGGTGTGGGTATGGGTGTGTGCATGGTTTGATCAAGCACAATACTTGGTGGTTAACGTGTGGGCTCAGAAAAGTTTGATTGAAAATTCGACTGAGTCGCACGGTTGCATGAAAATACGGGGTTAGTAAGAAGGTTTAGACTATCCCTCGGATGAGAGACCCAGTGATCGGATATGCACTCTGTTGGTATAAGAACCCATAAAGTGTGTCGGTGTACACAAAATCGTTGGTGAAAGTCTATAAATTTCATGTCGGTTGGGTATCGTTGGTGCAAGTCCATAAATAATCACCCCAAGAAAGACCCGGAGACTTTTAAATAGTCATTGGGTGTGTAACGCCTATGGCAGGGCTTGGAAAGCCGGTTTTATACTCATGGCATTGCATGGGGGAAAAGGAGCCAGGGAGGGCTCGGGTTGAGTTACATGAGTGGGTATCACCTCATATCATGGCATGGCATATTAGATTCCAACTTAGACTTGCTAAATCTTGGTTGGAATGGTTATTGCTTGCTAAATGTTGCATGTGAGCATTGCATATGCACTTAGGTTTAGGAATAGCCTGTGTAGGAAATACTCAACTAGGCGTGGCTCACCCTATACAGGAAAACATTTCAAGTGCGGAATACACGCCGGAAGAAGGCCCTCGCATGGGACCTCAAGGATGAAGAAAGCCAAGATGTGGCTTTATTTTGAGTTTTTGTACAAGTATTATGAAAACTTAGTTTTGATATGTAAATTATGGAAATGAATGTGATGCGAACCCTTAAACGAATTCAAGAACCCACGGGCAAATTGATTGAAGACTCCCCAAGAAATTTCACAAACCAGACCAAGAACCCAAGACCCACTGTTTTTAAGAAACAAGAACCCAAGGTTAAAAGTTCAAGATAAAGACGCCACACTCAAGATTGAGTGATAAGTCAATGAACGCCACAAGAAAGATTAATTCTTGGTAAGTTCTTGGAATAACAATAAGGTAGAAACCTCACAAAACTCATAAAAATATTCTATTCTTTTTTCCTAGGTCTTATATGTGTATATAAAGCCTTAAAACAAATTCTAGTCTAAATAGGAATAACTAATGTTGGGCTTAAACAAGTAATCAGCCCAAAATCCCTAAATAACCTAAATAAGCCCATACAACCACTTAATCAGGTTTGTTGGAATTGAATTACATTAAAATAAACTTAAGGCCTTTTCCCCTTAAAGCCCGCGCATGCCACAGTAGAAAAGCCTCCAAACGCACTCTTGATGCTTGAACTTGCACAATCAGCCCATATGTCTTGAATCAGCTTGTTCAATGCTTCCTTCATCCTTTTCACTTTCGCCCGAGTCATAGGACCTCCATTTATGCTCAACGGATCAGATTTTACTAAACAAACAAGCGCCATGCAATTCATCTAACATGTCATCAAGTATAGGAATGGGATGACAATACTTTATCGTTATTTTATTCACGGCATGACAATCATTGCACATCCTCCAAGTCCCATCCTTTTTAGGCACAAGTAACACTGGAACTACACAAGGACTCAAGCTCTCCCTTACATGACCCTTTGACATCAGCTTCTCAACTTGCCTTTGAAGCTTCTTCGTCTCCTTATAATTACTCCTATAAGCTGGACGATTGGGAATCATTGCACCAGTAGTGAAATCAATCTGATGTTCAATCCCTCTAATTGGTGGCAAGCCATTTGGGATTTCCTTGGGAAAAACATCATCGAATTCCTGCAAAAGAGAATCAACAACACTAGGCAAAGTACGGTTAAGCCCGTTAGTGTTCAGAAAGGCCTCCTTGTACATAAGTACAATCATCGGCTGCCCGAAATAAAAAGCTCCCTTAACCTCTAATTCTTTTGCATAGAAACTCACATTTTTTCCTCTCTTGCTTTTGCGAACTCTCACTCTTTTCACTCCTTGAAGATTCAGTAGCCTTTCTATTTTTCCCTCATTTTTGTTCACTTTCACTCTATTTCCCTCTTTTTTTTCATTATCACTCTCTTTTCTTCCCTCAAACTCACTTTTTAACCTCATTTGATCATCATGCACCTGTCTAGGTGTTAACGGTACAAGTGTTACAGGTTTGCCATGCATTACAAAAGAATATCTATTTCAATATCCATCATGCAAAACTTGCCTATCAAACTACCAAGGACGTCCCAAAGCAAATGACCAACATGCATTGGGACTACATCACACAAAACCTCATCGACATAACGCCCAATGGAGAATGAAACTAATACCTAGCTATTCACCTTAACCTCCCCACATTCATTCAACCACTGCAACTTATAAGGAGTAGGGTGCTTAATAGTAGGCAAATTAAGTTTCTCAACTAACAAGGTACTAGCAACATTAGTACAACTCCCACCATCAATGATAACACTACATACCTTATTGTTGATATGGCAGCGAGTATGAAAGATGTTGTCATGTTGTGCCCCGTTGTCCTCCTCCTTCACTTGTGCATTCAAGGCACACCTTGTGACCATAATTTCACCCTTAACTGGATATTCCTCTCCTTCACTCTCCTTACTGTCCAAATCCTCATCAGATTCACTTTCAGTTTCAAAATCACCAATATCCCTAAAAAACATAGCACGTTTATTTGGACATTGAGATGCAATGTGCTCCCTACCCAAACACTTAAAGCACTTTATATCTCTATTTATAGAAGTTTGAGAATCAGATTTACCTCGCTCCTTGCTAGCCTCTAGGTCTTTGCCTTTGTTGGAAGCTTCAATTTTATCCTTAGAATCTGATTTCTCTTCCTTCTTGCTCCAACTAGAATTCGGTTTCCAAGAAGATAAAGAACCCGAATTCTGCCCAAACCGAGTAGAACCCTTCTGTTTGAGTTGCCTCTCAACCTTCATCGCCATGTGTAGCATATCCTCCATCTCCACATAATGCTGCAACTCAACTACATTTTGAATATTTAGATTCAAACCGTGCAAAAATCGTGCCATGGTCGCCTCTCGGTCCTCCTCTACATTAGCCTGAATCGTGGCTATCTCCGTCTCCTTATAATACTCCTCAACACTCCTGGACCCTTGAGTTAACCCTTGCAACCTCTGATACAAGTCCCTATAATAATGAGGAGGGACAAACCACTTCCTCATGATACTCTTCATTCCATCCCAAGTATCAACCGAACGCTCTTTATTCCTCCTTCTATTCACCTTATTCTCTTCGGAATAGTCATGGAAATCAAACACTAACTCCACTTTCTTTTCCCACTCTAAATAAACCTCCGGATCATTTTTGCCTGGAAGGGCTGGGATTTTCACCTTAATGCTACCCAAATTCCCATTTCTCCGATAAACATCTCTAACACCTCCACGACCACCTCTACCATGGTCAAACCCAATCAACGGGGCCGGGTCATCGAAGTAATCTCCAAGATCCCACTCGTCATCATCGATATTATGTTGATGACGTCTATTCTGCCTATTCTCAATCGATGCCTCACGCCTATCATGACCACCATCTCTTCTTCCCTCATTCGTTCTCAACTCGTTAATCGCATTTGCTTGCTTCTCCAACTGATTTCTCTTGTCATCAAATCTCATATTCATACGTTCGAACTGTTGTTGCATAGCCCAAAGTGTGAATAGCACATCAGTACCACCCTCCTCAGCTACTTCTTTATCCTTGGAAGTCATGTTTTATATAACTTGCAAAACAATGTTAGAAATAACCTCACAAACACTCCCTCACGTGTTTCACTCGTTTCAATGTCATTCAACCCTCGTGTTTACACTCTTATTGGCTTTTCTTAAGATAAGCTCACACACTCAGCCTTTTACCACTCAAATGTTTTACCTTTGTCGTTCTTTCGCAAACTACTCAAAACTCCACCAAAAACCAACCTTTCCCACAGCGCATATCAACTTAATGAGACACAAATATCGAAGGAAGGACCAGAATTAACAATGAAAAATAGAGAAAAACAACGATAACACGAAAAAGAAACAAAAAACTCAACGAAGCAACAAAAAAATGAATTTGGCAAAGACCAAACAAAAAAATGATTCAAAACCAACAAATGGATCAAGAAAGGGGTTAAATCAAATAGGATGACCAATTTTGGGATAACAAATTCGTGAATGATCAAAATAAGTAACTTTTGTTTATTTTTGTTCAAATCTCAACACAAATCAGCGTTAAAGCAAACTGATTAACCTCAATTCAATTCTTTCTTTTTCCTTTTTTTTCCTTCTTCTCTTTCTCTCTCTTTTTTTTTCTTTCTTCTTGATATCAGATCACGAAAAGGGCAAACTACGTGTAATTGGGTAGCAAACTTCACAATCGATTCACAAGCAAGTTATGTATTCAATTCTACCCTTTTTATGAAGCCCTAATTGATATTAAAATTATAGAAAAGAACAAGTGAAATTCCAGTAGCAAGTCATGCCCCAAATCAAGCAGAACAAAAAAAAAATTGCAATGAACAGTACAATGATTTTTTTTTTTAAATAGATGCGCATAAATAGAAAAAGAAACACCAAACAGTAGCAAGAAACCCTAACTTGGTCAGATTATATGTGCAAAAAAAACAAAGATAACCAACCTGATTTGAGAAGACATACCCGAGAGCTCTGATACCAACTGATGCGAACACTTAAATGAATTCAAGAACCCACGGGCAAATTGATTGAAGACTCCCCAAAAAGTTCACAAACCATATTATAAGAACCAAGAACCCTAGACCCAATGTTTTCAAGAAACAAGAACCCAAGGTTAAAAGTTCAAGAGAAAGACACCACACTCAAGATTGGGTGATAAGTCAATGAATGCCACAAGAAAGATTAATTCTTGATAAGTTCTTGGAATAGTTCTTGGAATAACAATAACGTAGAAACCTCACAAAACTCATAAAAAATATTCTGTTCTTTTTTCCTGGGTCTTATATATGTATATAAAACCTTAAAACAAATCCTAGTCTAAATAGGAATAACTAATGTTGGGCTTAAACAAGTAATCAACCCAAAATCCCTAAATAACCTAAATAAGCCCATGCAGCCACTTAATCAGGTTTGTTGGAATTGAATTACATTAAAATAAACTTGAGGCCTTTTCCCCTTAAAGCCCATGCCACTCTTCATACTTGAACTTGCACAATCAGCACATATGTCTTGAATCAGCCCATTTAAAGCTTCCTTCATCATTTTCGCTTTCGCCCGAGTCATAGGACCTCCATTTATGCTCAACGGATCAGATTGCATTGCATCATAATGTAATAGAATGTGTATGGACCTTGGATTAAATGAAAATTGTTATTACACATGTGTTTGATGGAAAGGGGATAGGCTGGAATAAGTTGGGAATGAAAAAATAGGTGAAATAGGCAAAAATTGGCAAAGTGTACCGGTATGCCCTATCGGTGTGATGAGGACTAGTGGGGCAACTCATACCAGTAGGGCATACCTGTACATCTTCCAAAGCATACCAATAGGACGACTTTCAGTGGGCAACTCACACCAGTAGGCCCTACTGGTACACCTTCCAAAAATCTGAAATTTTAAAAATATTTTGCCATGCTCCTGGGCCTTGTGTCCTTCCTTCCAAATGATGTAAATGGACTATAATGTAGTATGAAATGGGGTACATTGGACCATGATTTGATTAAATTGTAAAATGTACACGGGCTACATGTGTGGATGATGATCCTGGTTAAGGGGATATGATTGACGTGATGTCGGATTGTGCGACAACTATGGATACTTCTGCGGGTTGACGGGTGGTCAAGGTTAAAAAAGGACCCCAGGTTTTAGGGGCATCACAGTGTCAATCCGGTTGACCTCATGCATTTCCTCCTCATCACCTGGTTGCTTGCATAAGTTGAATACATTGAGATTCATCGTCATGTTCCCAAAGGCAAGCTTCATTAATCCATTTATGTAATTGATCACAACATTAGATGTAGCAAGGAAAGGCCTACCTAGAATGACAGGAGTTTGAGAACTAGGATTAGCAAATAGATGAGTATCAAGTATAATAAAATCAACGGGAAAATAAAATTTGTCAACTTGAACTAAAACATCCTCAACTACTCCCCTTGGTGTTCAAATGCTTCGATCCACCAATTGAAGAGTGATTGGAGTTGGCTTCAACTCTTCAAGTTGCAATTTTTGGTACACCAAGAAGGGTAGGAGGTTGATAACTCTTCAACTCTAGAAGTGCTTTCTCCACCTGGCAATTCCCTATGTTTATGGAAATGGTAGGGCAACCGGGGTATTTGAACTTGGGTGGTGTGTTGGTTCTCAGAATGGAACTCACTTCCTCCGTGAGAAATGCTTTCTTATGAACATTCATCTTCCTCTTCAAGGTGCACAAGTCTTTTAAGATCTTTGCAGGCATTTGCTTGATGGCATCAAGGAGCAAAACATTTATCCTCACCTGCTTAAACATTTCAATGATATTCGAATAGTTAGCAATGTTAGCCGATGGCTTCAACAGTTGGCAAAAAGGGGCTGGAATAGGACACTCATGCACGCTCAAATCAACATTTTTTTCTTTTTTATGTGTTCACCCCCCTCGAAGTTGCCCATAGTCTCTTTCTCTTTTGCGAATGTGGCTTTGGGTGAGACTTTTGGCAAAATGGTTTGGTCAACTTATTTGCCACTACTTAGGGTGGTGACCACCTTAAGTTGCTCACAACTCTCCTTAGTGGGCTCAAATGACTCAATCATATGTTGACCCCTAGGGTTTTCTTGAGGTTGAGCAAGAAATTTCCCTTTCTCTTGTTGGGATGTGATGATCATAGAATATTGCATATCACGTATCCATTTGCACCCATTTTTTACTTGCTTTTTGTGGTGAAAATGGTCTAATCTAACATTTGATGGAGTTTTGTGTGTTTGTAGGTAAAATGTAGGCAAGGGCATGTATTAAGCTTCTCATGAAATGCTTAAAGGCAATGGAGAATAAGGGAAGGCTAAACAATGGCTCAGGACATCAAGAGACCAAAGAAATGCTACATCAGGAGAAAGCTTACCAGTAAAAGATGATTAAAACCTACAGGTAGAAATCAGCAAAAACCTACAGATAGGTTTGTTATCATGCTACCGATAGGTTTTGTACACTAGAATTGTTCTACTGTTGCCCTACCAAAACCTACAGGTAGGTTTTGCCCAAAAATGCCAAAAAACTACGATCTCAACTCCAACTACTTCGTTGGCCCACCTCCACTTCTCCCACACATGCTAATTAACCCTAATTAGTGTATAAATTAGAATAGTTAAATAAGTCAAATTGATAAGATGAAATAGCTAAAAACTATCATTTAGGGTTAATTAGGGTTTGTGCAAAAATCAGGATTTTACGTGTTTTATGTTTGAATTTTCAAGGTTTAACGCAGAATTACCAGGGAATGGGAGGAACAACGCATCAAGGCTTGAAATAATGAAGGACTGAAATGTAATTTCCACAAAACACGAGTCAGCATCCAAGTAGATAAATCCAACAAGATGCCATCATCTGGACGGTGGTGGTGGCGTCTGGACGGTCACCAAAGGTGGCTGATAATGATCTTGTCACCTCCTGCTTGCTTCCTCTATATATACACATGCAAGCCTCCATTTCAAGAAGTCCGGATCCAAGGGAGTCCAGAGAGAGTTCCAAAGAGAAAAAGAAAAAAAGAAAGAGAAAAAGAGAAATTGTAACACATATCCGGTTCGTGAATACACTCCACCCGATACTCTGTCTTTTATATTTTTGTTGTATCTTTCTATTCGGATAGTTGAACTATCGCCACCTTTTTGGTCGTGACTAATAAAAAAGGTGGTTGTGTTTCAATTGTTCCTTGTGAAAGAAGTTTTTGAGTCTGTATTTTATTTTTAGTTGTAATGAAAACTGCCCACACTCCTTGCTTGTCTATAGCAATGGGGCGTGAGTAGTTACTTATATCCTCTAGTGAGAGGTAAACATATGTACAATATTGGTTCACTTCTGGAAATACTGGTGTTATATATATGTATTAGATGCTTCATGCATGATATAGTGATGTATGTAATTTCGGTCCTATGCCTGGAATTATGTCATCAGTGCATCATGAACCTGCCGGTTAAATATCTACGGTGTTTCTGTTGGTATGGTTTATCCTCCACCGGAACGCTAAGGATATTTAACTGGTATATGTATCACAGATGGTGTTAAGTGAATAATTCAAGTATTCCTCATGAACGACTTGTCCTTCTTGTTTACTCGAATTAGTCAGTTGGCACATCTATAACCAGCTAACCTAAGAAGTTGTGTTAGGGCTTAATACCACCAGTTAACCTAAGAAGTGGATGTGTTATGGTTTATTATGTACGCGCTTATTATTATGAAGTCAATTGAATAATTCACGTACTCCTTATGAATAGCTTGTCCTTCTGGTTTGCTTGAATTAATCAATTGTCATCGATACCACCAGCTAACCTAAGAAGTTGTTGTGTGATGGTTTATATAAATCAGACCTACAGTTGACTTGCCAGTAACATGGAAGTTAATTGCTATAAGGTAGCATTTCCAGTACTTAACCAATATAACACATATGGGATCTTTGAACTGAATGATACTTTTTATTATTATCTTAATCTATCTGTAAATAAAAGTTTAACTAGACTAGTTTATCAATCTAAGCTTACATCACAAGCAATCACATGTTGTCTCATTCAAGATAACAACTTTACTATATTAATTTTATTTCCTAATTACACGCACTTCGTGGGATCGATACTTGGACTTAAAACCAAAAAAACTACAATTCGACCACTTATACCTGGGTGTATACATATAAATCCGATCACAAAAAAGTGCGAATCAAGTTTTTAACGTTGTTGCTGGGAGTTATGGTAATTTGAAATTAAATAAAATACAAAAAGTTGTTTATTTATATTATATGTATATAAAGTGTGATTTTTTTTTTTGTTTATGTCTGTTCATTCATCAATAGGGTCTGCAAATCAATCATCTCCTTCATCTTCATCTACACTAGAATCATTCGAATTAAGTATGGCTAGAAACGTACCTAGGGAAGAACAACCTAGAGAACAAAAAGTAGTTCAAAATATTCGACCATTAAGAAAAAATCTATACCGTACACGAACTAATGTCCCGTCATGTTTTGTTTTTTCCACAAATGCTGCAAATCTTAATATTAAATTAGGAACAATACAATTATTACCACAGTTCCATGGTTTAGAAACTAAAAATCCTTATGTGCATATGAAAGAATTTGAAGAAGTTTGTGGAACTTTACAAGATAATTCTGAAATGGTTAGATTCAAACTTTTTCCATTTTCTTTGAAAGATAAACAATGGTTTAGTTCTTTAAGAGCTAATTCAATCACAAATTGGCAAGCTTTACAAGCTATGTTCTTTAAAAAAAAAATTATGTGCATCTTACTAATACATTAAGACGTCAAATAATGAATTTTTTTGTTAAAGAAGGTGAAACTTTTTATCAATGTTGAGACAGATTTAAAGATCTTCTCCAAGCTTGTCCACATCATGCGTTTGAAAAGTGGACTTTAGTTGGTTTTTTATGTGATGCTCTTCCACGTATAATGCGAGAATTTGTTGAAATGATGGCGCAGGGGAATTTATGAGTAAATATCTTGAAGAAGCATTTCAATTTTTGATACTATTTCTGAGAGTTCCCAGATGTGGGATTCAACTTCAAATATAGTAGAAACTAAGTCATCTGCATCCGAAAGAGGAAAATATATGTTAAAAGAAGATGATGATTTAAGAGGTGAAACAACTAGTTTATCTCAAAAGCTGGAAGCTTTAGAAATGAAAAAAATAAAACAAGTGTCTGTTGTTTGAACTACTGATCAAATATGTGAAATTTGTACATTATTAGGGCATCTTGCAGCGGAATGTCCAACTATACCTGCATTCAAAGAAATTTTAATTGAACAATCTAATGTTGTTCCAACTTATAACAATAAGCATTATTTGAATCCATATTCTAAAACTTACAATCCAGGATAGAGGAATCATCCAAATTTTAGTTGGAGAAATACACAACCTACAAATCAAACACAAGGTCCACCACAATCACAAAATCAACAACAACAACAATATCAGCCATATCAACCTCCACAACAAAGAACTCTAGAAGACACTATGAATCAATTTATTCAAAGTCAAATGAGTTTTAATAATCAGACAACTCAAGCTTTTAATGATTTTAAAGCCCAAACTTCTCAGAGTATTGAAGATATCAAGAGTCATCTAGCTAAGTTGCCTCGGTCCCTTAGTATGCCAAAAAAGGGAAAATTCCCATCTCAGCCAAAACCTCCGCAAAGTCAAGGTCATTCTGTGTCATCTGAACCTTGTCCAAGTCAAGTACAAGCAATCATAACATTAAGACGTGGTAAAATCATTGATAAAAAGATTAAACCTAAAATCTCTAAGAAATTACGTAAGTAAATTCCTGTTAATGAACCACTTGAACATGAACCTTCAATTAAAAAATAACCAGAAGTACAAAATGAGAAAGATCTACCATGTCCTATTCCTTTACCTTTTCCTCAAAGGGTTAAGAAACCTACATCTAAAAAAAGATCAATTTGAAATTTTCGAGCTGTTTAAACAAGTCAACATTAACTTTCATTTGTTATATGCTACAAAAAGGGTTCCAGCGTATGGAAAGGTTTTAAAAGATCTTTGCACAATAAAAAGAAAAAAAATGTACCAAAGAAAGCATTTCTCACTGAACAAGTCAGTACTGTAATACAGTATAATACTCTTCTTAAGTACAAAGATCCAAGAAGTCCAACAGTCTCATGCATCATCAAAAATTTCTAAATTAAAGAAGCTCTGCTAGATCTTGGGGCCAACTATAATTTAATGCCATATTCAGTGTATACACAATTAGGATTAAGTGAAATAAAACCCACCAGTATTACACTACAATTAGTAGACCGATCAATAAAAACTCCATGAGGGATTGTGGAAGATATTATCATCCAAGTTGATCAATTCTATTTTCCAGCAGATTTTATCATAATAGATACACAACCATTTTTTCATCCATTGGCATACATACCTATTATTCTAGATCGACCGTTCCTAGCTACATCGAATGCGTTGATTAGTTGTAGAAATGGAATGATGAAACTTTCATTTGGAAACATGACCTTGGAATTTAATGTGTTGAACAAGGCAAAATAACCTAGAGAAGAAGATGAAGTGCATGAAATAAATTGTGTTGAGTCATTAACACATAGTTCTTTTGAAAAAGTTTTTCCGAAAAAAAAATTATATACATTAGAATCTAGGGTTAATTGCACTAGAGGTCCCCAAAGTATGGGGTTTATGTCATTTTGGTTCCTGAAGTATTGAATATATTTTTATATAGTCCTTCAAGCAGACAACATCTAGATTGCTAACAATTTTTTATCATAAACTTGTCATGTAATAGCTAAATATGGATAAAAAAATTAATTTTAGTAGCTCTTAAACAAAATTTGGGTAGCTCTTGACAAAAAATTGTGTAACATGAGTAGTTTTTTACCAAAATTTGGGCAGCTCATGATCAAAACTGTGTAATTTAGGTAGATATTTAACCAACATTTGAGTAGAAATTTAGTCAAGAGTTATCCAAATTATTTTTTTTGTCTATATTTAAGTATCATGTGACAAATTTATGATAAAAAATCATTAGTAATCTGGACATTGTCTGCTTGAGGGACCATATAGAAACATATTCAATACTTCAGGGATCAAAATGATGCAATTGAAACATTAGGAACCAAAATTAGACAAACTTTATACTTTGGGGACCTCCAGTACAATTAACCCTAGAATCTATATCTGATGAGGAATCTGAAAATATCGAAAAACCAGAATGTGAGAGTCTGTTACCTAAATCTATAGAATCTAATACCAAAGTCTTCAAACCAGATTTAAAACCATTACCAACCAATTTGAAATATGTTTTCTTAGAAAAAAATAAAATTCATCCTGTAATTATATCATCAAGTTTATCGAAAAGTCAAGAAAAATAATTAACAAGAGTATTGAAAGATCATCAAAGTGTTATTGGATGGACAATAGCTGATATAAAAGGTATAAGCCCACTTTTGTGTACTCATTGTATATATTTAGAAGAAAATGCTAAACCATCTTGTCAAATGCAAGGAAGAATAAATCCACACCTAAAAGAGGTAGTTCGCAATGAAGTACTTAAACTATTAGATACAAATATTATCTATCCTATATCTGATATTAAATGGGTTAGTCCTACACAAGTAGTTCCAAAGAAGTCTGGTGTTACTGTAATACAGAATAAAGAAAATGAATTAGTCCCAATGCGAACAGTCACAAGTTGTCGTGTATGTATTGACTACTGTAAGCCAAATTCGCTCACCAGAAAATATCACTTTTCATTTTCTTTTGTTGATCAGGTGTTAGAAAGAATAACTGGTCATGCATTTTACTGTTTTCTAGATGAATATTCTAGTTATAATCAAATTCAAATTGTAATAGATGATCAAGAAAAAACTACATTTACATGTCCTTTTGGCACTTTTGCACATAAAAGGATGCCTTTTGGACTATGTAATGCACCAGCTACATTTCAGCATTGTATGCTAAGTATTTTCAGTGATATGGTAGAACGATATCTAGAAGTCTTTATGGATGATTTTTCAGTATATGGGAATTCATTTCATATATGTTTAGAAAATCCGAAAAAAGTGCTCATTCGATGTGAAGAAACAAACCTAGTCTTAAATTGAAAAAAATGTCATTTTATGGTTACACAAGGTATTGTTTTAGGTCATATATTGTCCAAAAAAGGAATCGAAGTTGATAAATCAAAAATTGATCTGATAGCTAATCTTCCTTCACCTAAAATAGTAAAAGATATTCACTTGTTTCTATGTCATACAGGATTTTACAGAAGATTCATAAAAAATTTTAGTTCAATATCTAAGCCTATATGTAATCTTTTATGTTAGGATACATTATTCGAATGGAATAATGCATGTCAATTAGCATTTGATAAATTAAAAAGCATGCTTATTTCTACACATATTATACAACTACCTAACTGGTCGTTACCTTTTGAAATAATGTGTGATGCAAGTGATTTTGCGGTAGGAGTTGTATTAGATCAAAGAAAAGAGAAAAAACCTTATGTCATCTACTATGCAAGTAAAACCTTAAACAATACACAAATGAACTATTCGACTACAAAGAAAGAACTACTTACTATCGTATTTGCATTAGATAAATTATGTTCATATCTGGTTGGATCTTCAATTGTGGTATTTACAGATCATGCAGCTTTAAAATACTTACTTACAAAGAAAGATGTTAAACCACGTCTCCTACGTTAGATATTGTTACTACAAGAATTTGATCTTATCATCAAAGATAAAAAAAAAAAGGAATGGAGAATGTAGTAGCAGATCACTTGTCAAGACTAAATTATGAAATAAAAGAAGAACCAACTCCGATTAGAAAAACCTTTCCAGATGAACAATTATTAAAAGTAACAGAAGCACCATGGTATGTAGATATAGCCAATTAGGTATGTAGATATAGCCAATTATTTAGCAATTGGTATTATTCCTCCTAATTATACCTAGTTCGATAGAAATAAGTTTCTAAGTGAAGTACGCAACTTTTTCTGGGAAGATCATTATCTGTTTAAATATTGTAAAGATCAATCAAAAGGCGTTGTGTAACTAATCATAAAATAGGTTAGGTAATTCAGTTTTGTCACTCTAAAGCTTGTGGAGGTCATTTTACTTCAAAGAAAACCATTGTTAAAATTTTGCAGTGTAGATTTTATTAGCCAACTCTTTTTTAAGATGTTCATATCTTTTGTTTAAATTGTCATAGATGTCAAACATGGGAAATATTTCAAAAAGAAATATGATGCCTTTGAACCTGATTTTAATAATTCAAAATTTTAATTGTTGGGGCATCGATTTTATGGGACCATTTCTCCCATCTTTTGGATATCTCTATATTTTAATTGCAGTCGACTATGTCTCTAAATGGTTAGAGGCAATTCCATGACGAAATAATTATCACATAACAGTGATCAAGTTTTTAAAAGAAAATATTTTGTCCAAATTTGGAATTCCACGGACCATTATAAGTGACGGTGGATTACACTTTTGCAATAAAGTTTTTGAAAATCTTATGAAAAAATACTCAATTTCACATAAAATATCCACTCCGTATCATCCACAGACAAATGGATAAGATGAATTAGCTAATAGTGTGATAAAATATATCTTAGAAAAAATAGTAAATCCAGATCATAAAGATTGGTCTTTAAGATTAACTAATGCGCTTTGGGCTTACCGTACTACATATAAAACTATTTTAGGAATGTCTCCTTATCGGTTAGTATATGAAAAATCATGTCATTTGCCTGTAGAATTAGAACATCGTGCATATTGGGGCAATCAAAATGATGAATTTTGATATGGACAAAGTTGGAGTAGCTTGCAAACTTCAAATAAATGAATTAGAGGAATTAAGAAATAACGCTTATGAAAATGCCAAAATCGCAAAATCAAGAATAAAAATTTTCATGATAAGAATATCATGCAGAAATCTTCTGAACCATCTCAAAAGTTTCGTTGTATAATGCAAAACTTCAATTATTTCCTGCAAAATTAAGATCAAAATGGACAGGTCCTTATATTGTCAAGCAAGTTTTTGACTATAGAGCAATTGAAATTGAAAATCCATTAAATGGAAATGTTTTTAAAGTAAATGGTCAAAGACTTAAACCATATTATGATGGATTTACTCAAGATATAACTTTTGTACAACTTTTTGATCCTATTTGTATGCTTTGAAAAATAAATTGTTACTTAATTTTCAATAATATTATTTTCTTTATAATATTACTAATTAGTTGTAATTTATTTGGCAAAGTAAATCTCCTAAGTAACAGCCAGATATCCCAATCGATGAAACGACAACAGATTGTGTTGGGTTTATTATCAATGTTTGCAATCACAGTTTTTACATCGTAGATAATGTTTAAATTAAATTGGGTAGGTATGGGTGTGAATTTATTATTTGTATTTAGAATAGTAATTATGTTTTAAATTTGTTTGTCTTTGTGACTAGCAGACGTTAAAGAACTAGATAGTGAGTCAATATTCAAAAAAAAAAAAAAAACTATTTTGGTTATGTACAATGGACGAAAAATTATTTTGGTTAAGTTTAATTATACCGCGTCATCTTCCAAAAGATATCTATGCATTAATCATGCGAAAAGCCAGAAAAGTTAGAAATTTTTGAAATTCAACCAAGACCCCTGTGTGGAAAAAGTACATTTGTCAAACACCGATGAGCAAATCGTCTTGGTGGTTGTGAAAGATATGGTTGTTTAGAATATTTAAGACAATATAATCAATGTGCGGAACCAATTTCAGGTCGAGCGTTAGATCGTCTGCTGTGGATTAGGTATGGGCAGAGCAAGGAGTACCCTGAGACGCCATCCTATTCTACCCCAATGTTAACAAGATACATAAGAAATGAAGTCAACCTTATCACTGGTAATATTGATCCTGACAGTTCTGACTCTGAGTCAATATGATTAAAATGATATATAAATTTTGGAAAAATTGTACATAATTATAAATAAATAATTGTACATACTTGTGAATAATTGTACATACTTATAAATAACTATAAATAAAATTAGGAAACTCAGTGAATATGAAATAACAAATAAAATAAATAAAAACCCACCAATTTTTCTGACAAGAAAAAAAGAATGGTTAGCAAAGTTTTGTAGAATATAAAATTATTTTTGATTTTATGTACTACAGGAATTTGAAGTAACAAATTGTAGTAAATCAAAATAGCATAATACAGTTGAGAAAGCCAAAAAATCGAAACATACCATCGTTTAGACGGTGGGCCAGGCGTCTGGATAGTAGTGCTCTATTTATATACAACCCCATGCAAAAACTGATCATTCCAGACTCCCTCGTAATTAGAATTTGAACATAGCCGAAACTCTCAAAGAAATCTCCCTCAAATCTGTAATATTTCACCATTTTTCTTCAAATTTGTTCTGATTATTCATTTAACCCATCACATTTTGAAGGTAACTACCGATTAGAATCAGTTGAAACGGAGCATTTGAGAATAAATCAAGAAAAAATGGATTCGAGACAAAAAACAAGAGGATCTTCGACTCGGGCATAGAAAGATTAACCCGAGCAACCTCAAGCACCTCCACAACAACTAGGACTGAAAAATATCTTCAACGAGGTGATGTTTGAAAATTTTGAGCAGCAGGCCTAGTACAATGCTAATTTTCTGACTAAAATTATTATTTATGAAAGGCCAGTTATTTATGAAGATTTTGAGAACATAGGCATATGTCAAATCCTTGCTACTAGAGGATGGTTATATTATGTTAGATTTATCACCCCTGCATATGAATGTTTAGTTCGTAAATTCTATAGTAATGCTGGGATAATTGGGGAAAGGCAATCGCATGTGTTTGTATGGGGTATTGTTTTTCAAGTTACATCGGATACTATAGCTGATTTTTTTCAAACCATGCAGAGATTTCAAAACCCGCAATATCCATATACCAAATTACCTGATTTGAGTGTTATAGGGAGAGAGTGATAGGCAACCCAAAATTTGGTTGGGGTAGACCGAATAAATATATAAAGCAAGGAGACCAGACTAACAAATACCGCATCCTAAATTTGACAACAGTGAACAGTTTGTTACCTCGAGCCCAAAAGAATCAAATCTATACTGAGCAAGCTTACTGTTTATATGCATTCGGGATGGGGTACACAATCGATTTGCCGAACTTAATCATAGATCAAATGTTACTTATCGTGGAAAGAAAAAAATTCTCACTCCCATAGGCAATGTTAGTTTCTCAACTGTGCAGGGAAAAAGGAGTGATTATTGATCCAATATGGAAGACGGTGGACCATTTTGGACCATTAGATAAAACTTCATTAAGAAAGAGTCATGGAGGACAACCCGAAGAACAACCAGAGGTACCACCTCCACTACAAGAGGAGCCATTTCAACCTCCTGAAGAATTCATCCCACCAGAACAGCAACAGCCACAAGAGGATCAACCATACATACCGGTGGATGATAGGACTGATCGGCAAGTTTTGCTAGGATTGGAGACCATCGTCAACCAGCTTGGTACTAGCATCAACCAGATGAATCAATTTATGACTGACTATGAACAGAATCACACTGAAATCTTAAGGCTACAGAGAGAAATTTTTAAAGGAGGCTCATCTACTTCTTAAAGACTGAAGATTCTACATAAAAACTTTACTACCTTTCACTCAGCTTTTTAACTTATGCATTTTTACTTATGCACTTGAACTTTAATTTATGTTTTGCACTTGTTTGCTTTAGACTATTTTTCAGGAACTTATTTGTGTTTTAAACTTGTTTGTTCTAAACTAATGCGTCTTTAAGTTTGTTAACATTAATTTTGAAACTTATGTTTTTAAGTTAGGAAAAATAGTTCATATGAATCACTGCTAAATTAAATTTTTATTCTCATGTCTTGCAAGAATAATCTCAATCTGATCACGCGGGATTTTCATATCTTAGTTGTGCATTATCTTAATATTTTTGTTTAAACTTATGTTTTTGAGCACAATTAGATTTCTTTATTGTTAAAAACCTTGTGAAATATTACAATCTCTGCATATATAGTGGAGATGTAAAACCTATTGCAGATTTTGAAGCAATCTTTCTTGGAGAGATATTCTATATCTACTCAAATACAAATCTTGATTCAGAGGTAAATTTTCTTTGAATAATCTCATTACCTTTGTTTTGATTAGCACTTTTTAAATTATATTGTTAGCATTATCCTTAAATTTTTTACTTAGAAATTATACAAATGAATGATTTATAGAAAATGATTTTGGCCATGTTTGACTAATTTTGAGCCTTGACCATTTCTTTTACAATATTATATCCTTAGTCAACCGTGATTGAGCCTAACATAATACAAATTCTTTTCTTGAAACCCAAGAAATACCCGAGGCAGATAAAAATATATAAAACCTACTTTGCTATCTAATTTTCTTGCACCCACTTCTAAATTAGCAAGATATAGAAAAGAAGAAGAAGAAGAAAAGGCAAACAAATGATCATTGTTCAAAGAAAATAAATATAAGAAAGAAAATTTGAAAGAAAGAAAAGAGCCAAGAAAGTCAAAAATTGGAAAAATGAAAGAATAAACATGCAAAGTCGTACGAGAACGAGAATATGGTATGCCATAATACTAAAGATAGAACTTGAATTCCATTAACGTTGTTTCATACACCTTAAACCCATGGCCACATTACAACCCCAATAAAGTCCTTTTTGATTCCAGAAATCGTGCATTTGTATTAATCCTATCATTCTAAAAAGGAAAATGTTAATAATATATGTTTAATATAGTGTTAATATTCTCTCATGAGATTATGTCAAATTCCAATTTTGTTCAAATAAGCGCTCTTCTAATTAACTAAATGTGAAATTATTTGCTTTGTTAACTATATTCTAATCACATGTAGCCTGAGAGAATAGTCAATATAACAGGTGTGTTCTTTTTTTCTGAGTGTATTCCTGGAAAGGACTGACATCAAAACTATCATGAAAGATGGTAATATTTCTCAAGTGATTTTTAAAAATAATGAAATCATTACACACACACACAAGTTTTTATAAAAATATATAGATAACATTACAGTTAACATGTGTTACTCTTAGTGATCAGAAAAGGAAGTATTTTGGCAAGACTGAAGGAATATCAATTTAAATTTTACGTGTGAAAAATATGAATTATTAAGTCCTAATTACTGAATTTTGTAGGTAGCTTCACTGAAAACCTTCAGGAGATAGAACTCGTCCACTAGGGATCACCTAGGGGTTTAAAGACTTGTTACATATGCTAAATGCAATCATGAAAAAATCTACGAAAATGATTTTACCTTTGTTTATATAGTTTACTAGGGACTAGTAAAATTTAAGATGGGGAGTGTGATTAACCCTAATTAGTGTATAAATTAGAATAGTTAAAAAGTAAAATTGATAAGATGAAATAGCCAAAAACTATCATTTAGGGTTTGTGCTGAAATTAGGATTTTACGTGTTTTATGATTGAATTTTCAGGGTTTAATGCAGAATTACTAGAGAATGGGAGGAACAACGCATCAAGGCTTGAAATAATGAAGGACTGAAGTGTAATTTCCACAAAACATGAGTTAGCATCCAAGTAGATAAATCCAGCAAGATGCCACCGTCCGGATGCTGGTGGTGGCGTCCGGACGGTCACTAAAGGCGGCAGATAGTGATCTTGACACCTCCTGCTTTCTTCCTCCTCTATATAAACACATGCAAGCCTCCATTTCAAGAAGGCCGAATCCAAGGGAGTCCAGAGAGAGTTCCAAAGAGAAAAAGAAAAAAAGAAAGAGAAAAAGAGAATTATAACACAGATCCGATTCGTAAATACACTCCACCCGATACTCTGTCTTTTATATTTTTGTTGTATCTTTCTATTCAGATAGTTGAACTGCCACCACCTTTTTGGTCGTGACTGATAATAAAGGTGGTTGTGTTTCAGTTGTTCCTTGTGAAAGAAGTTTTCGATTCTGTATTTTAATTTCAGTTTTAATGAAAACTACCCGCACTCCTTGCTTGTCTGTATCAATGGGGCGTGAGTAGTTGCTTATATCCTCCAGTGAGAGGTAAACATATGTACAATATTGGTTCACTTCTGAAAATGTTGATTTTTTATATATTTATATATATATTAGATGTTTCATGCCTGATATAGTGATGTATGTAATTTCGGTGCTGTGCCTGGAATTATGTCATCAGTGCATCATGAACTTGTCGGTTAAATATCTACGGTGTTCCTGTCGGTATGGTTTATCCTCCACCGGTATGCTAAGGATGTTTTACTGATACATGGTACAAAACCAAAATGATCCTCATGAATGACTTGTCCTTCTAGATTATCAGGGTTGTTTAACTATTATATGTAACTATCAGATTAATGACCTAAGTGATTCTTATGAATGACTTGTCCTTCTGGATTACTAAGATCGTTTAACTAGTATAAATGATAATATTCACAGTTAAATATCTACAACAATCCTATCTGTATGGTTTATCCTGCACCGGAACGCTGATGATGTTTAAAAGGTATATGTATCACAAATGATTTTAAGTGAATAATTCAAGTATTCCTCATGAATGGCTTGTCCTTCTGGTTTACTCGAATTAGTCAGTTGGCACATCTATGACTAGCAAACCTAAGAAGTTGTTGTATTATGACTTAATACCACCAGTTAACCTAAGAAGTGGTTGTGTTATGGTTTATTATGTACGCACTTATTATTATAAAGTCAATTGAATAATTCAAGTACTCCTAATGAATGGCTAGTCCTTCAGGTTTGCTTGAATTAATCAATTGTCATGGATACCACCAGCTAACCTAAGCAGTTGTTGTGTGATGGTCTATATACATCAGACCTACCAGTTGACTTGTCAGTAACATGAAAGTTAATTGTTGTAAGGTAGCATTTCCAGTACTTAACCAATATAACACATATGAGATGCTTAAACTGAAGGATACTTTTTGTTATTATCTTAATCTATCTGCAAATAAAAGTTTAACTAGACTAGTTATTAATCTAAGCTCACATCACAAGCTATCATATGTTGTCCCATTCAGGATAACAACTTTACTATTTTAATTTTATTTCCCAATTACACACACTCTTCTTTGGATCGATACTTGGACTTAAAATTGAGAAAACTACAATTCTACCACTTATACTTGGGTGTACACATATAAATCCGATCACCAAAAATATTTGCATACTTATAAACTACCCGAGGTAGACCTAACTCTTGTCTCATCTCATCCTCAAGTGTAAGGCTCGCAAGCTAACCCGTCAACTGCCCATGCCAACAAGAGTCATACACGACTTGGGGTAAAGTATTGTGTTTTCCCCTGAAACTTGAAACAAACACCCTCTACTTTATAGGTAGTGACCCTTTTTTTATCACAACCGATGACGCCTTGGTGTGCCCCCCAACCAATCCATCTCGAGGATGACATCAAACTCTAACATATCCATGAACCTAAGGTCTACAGTGAATAGAATCCCCAAGATCTCGAGCTCACACCCTCGACATATCTAACCAATGCAAACCCTAGCTTTTATGGGAGAACTCACATGCAATGGCTCTTCTAAGGTCTCAACTTCTCAGTCCAAATGTTTTACACATAATACAAAAATGAATGAATAAGATGCACTCGAATCAGACAACACCATTGCCCATAAGCGGGAGAGTAAAAATGTACCTTGAACCACTAACTGATCCACCAGTTCAGTCTAAGCTGTAATGGTGTAAACTCCCCCTGGGTTCCTCGAAGTCCCAACCTATAAGCCTTATCCTCGGCCTTGGCCCAAACCCTGGCCCATCTTGCCTAATTGCGGAGTCCTCACTTGTGAATTACTAAGGCCTTGTGTAGCTCCCTAGAACTGGAACTGATTTTCTGGCCCATGGGGGGATAGGGAGGAATGAAGAATGTATCTGGATGCTCCACCGAAACTGGGACTAAGATGTCTGGTAGCTCTGGGATCCCTACCTTTGAGGACAAATCCTACTTCAAGTGGCTCGGTTGGTGGCATGTGAAGCAAGTCCTCTATCCCCCCTAATAGGTGGCCTTGAAATTTCTCCCACCTAGGAGGATTGACCTTAGCCTTGGCTTTGATAGCCTTGGCCCTGCCCTTGACACCCTTATAGGGTAGATGTCTTTTGCTTCTTTCCCAAACTAGAAGAAGATGATTGACCCTTATTTTTCTTATCCTTACCACTAGCTCACAAATGTTTTTTGCGTCTTCCACTTCTCTCTCAATGGGCATTGTCGTCTCGACCATTGAGTCTAACTCTTATATGCGATGGCCCATAATTTTTCCCTGGATGGATGATGAGTGTGGAATATTGCATTTTATGCATCTTCATTACATCCAATTGGACTTGTGTTGTAGTTTATTTTTTAGGAAATGGATTTAAATTTATAATTAATGGAGACTTGTTTGAGTGTAGGTGATAGGTTACAAAGGGCATGCATAAAACACCCCATCAAGTGATCAAGATCAATGGGGAAGAAAAGACCTCATGACGGATGGCTCGAGAGCTCAGGGAACCAAGAATTCTAAGACAAGGGAAGAGCTACTGGTGGAAGTCATGCAAGACCTACTAGTAGAAGACAGGCAAAGACCTACCGATAGCAAACTCAAGAGATACCGATAGAAGAGCCTACTGGAAATCAGCTACCTGGGCCCCCTACAAGACCAACCAGTAGAAGAGCCTACTATAAATGATTTACCGATAGGTCACCTATGAGCTACTGGTAAAAGGTACCCAGAAAGCTTAAACACATCTCCACACGACTCCACCAACTACGGGGGCCCACCTTTTGTCATCTAAATCATGCTTTGACATTTCTAACACCCCATTATGATCTCCTAACCCCTACATTTAGATTGGAAGCATGGGGAGTGAGGATGCAAGGGAGAGAAAGGGAGTGGTTGGAAAAAGATGGGAGGACCATGGTTTGACTAATTTTGCTTGTTTTGGGGGATAACCTCTCTCCAATTACTCTAAGTCAGTCACTCATGCTAAGAGAAAGGGGTGGATGAAAATATGAAGCTCTTACATACATTTTGGAGATTATCAATACTTTTAGAGAGAGAAGGTCCAAGGTAGAAGATGAAATTTTAGAGAGAGAAAGCTAGATTTTACATTTTCTTTCACCATTTTCATTGTAGTAAGCTCCATTTTACTTATTATATTTCCCTCTAGCACTCTAATCTCTTTGACTTAACTTGTAATCAAGCTTAACTAAGTTTCTTGTAGTTTATTTCCACATTTGGGTCTTGTTTCCTTTAAACTTTACATTTTGGACATACATGGCTTTTCTTTTGTAGTTAAACTTTCTTTTACATTAATACAAGTCTATGTTTGATTCCACTACCATTTCTTTCTACTTCATTTTTGTTCTTTCTTTTATCATGCATAGTTAAACTTTTAGTTGGCTAATCTAAGTGGGATTTCCTCTTGGGGATGTGAAATCACTCTCTTCCATTCATCCTCATAGTATAAAGTATTTGGTTGGACTAGGTTGAGTGCGGACATGGTTGTGGGATTTTGATACACCATAGACTTGTCACAGGTTATGGTTTTGCCCAGCACAACTACATTAGTCCATCACTTCCTACGAATCAATCAAACACCGAGACACCATTGGTTGAATGAAATGATTTGATTTGGCATTCCCATTGGAATGACTTCTATGGATTAGCCAACCTTGCTTTCTTACATATTTCTTAATTCACAACTCTCCAAACCACAAATCACAAGATTTTTCAATTTTCATTTATTTACAAATCACTCTTCAAGAACACTCAACCTTTCCTTCCCTGAGGAGATGACCTTGAAATACTTATTCCAAGTAAAATGTGTCATTGCAAGTCTCTCTACGCTTGGGGAGCACTTTTGTATTCACACACGTTTTTGTTCATCCACACATGATTTTCCCCACTTCTCGCATTGAATTCGAAGGAGAGTGACACTCACCAACCTCTATAAGCCATATGTACACATAATCAGGTTCGAGTTGGAACTCAGGGAAACCATTCAAGCATTTTTTGTGCTGTTGTTGGGGATGACTAAGTGTCAAGTTTTTGAAGGTGATTTGGGGACAATAGAAGTAAGTCCCGTGAATCTCATCACAGGCTAAGGTATGTTGCTCCTTTGTACATATTTGTGTATACATTTCCAATTGTAATTAGTGTATTTGCATGTGGGGACGTGATAATCAAAATAGACTAGTGAGACGTTCCCTAGGACCAAATATGAATATAGTCCAAAAGCCACCCAAGGATGTCAGAGATAAACTTTGGAATGATGTTGCTAATAATCTGAGGGGCGGGGAGTACAAAACCCCCGAGTTCCAAACCCCAGAATGCAATTTTGCCTCTGAGAAATGAAGGAAATAATCTCCCTATTAACCCTCCGGTGAGATCAATGAGAGATTATCTCCAACCTACTCAAGGCACCACCCTCTCATACATATTTCTACCTGCGCAAGCGCATGGCTTCCTAGTTAAACCGAGGATGTTGCAATTACTTCCTCAATTCCATGGAGTGGAACAAGAAAATCCTTACTTACATATTTCTACCTGCGCAAGCACATTAATGCTCCATAATTTCTTAAGCACAAATGTTATCCAAATTTCTAAACAATTTTTTTTTTTTTGGTGCCCAAGACAACTGCTCTAAAGAAACAATTTCAAAACTTTTTGGATAAACCAAAGGAGCAGTTCTATCAGTGTTAGGATAGATACAAGGACTTGTTACACTCCATTCCAAATTATCGATTCGAATCGTGGCAATTGGTTAGTTTCTTCAATGAAGGAATTACACTGGGCCACCGATAATTTATTGAAATAATGTGCAGCAGAGAGTTCTTAAGTAAGAGTCCCGATGAAGCCCTTGATTACTTTAAGCAAAAAATGCCCAATCTTGGGATATCACAGATCCCACTGATGTGTCAAGGTCCTCTCCGAAAAGTCAACCAAGTGGAGGAGGGATGCATAACTTGAGTGACCAGGAAGACTTGTTTGCTAAGATAACAAAATTGTCCCGTAAGCTGGAGAGCTTAGAGGTGAATATGAGGCATAAGGTGTCAAATGTCACAAAGGTCGAGGAATCATGCTCCATACGTGAGAGTGTTGGGCACTCTATTGTGGAGTGCCCAAACATTTCGGCACTCAAAGAAGTATTCCATGAGCAAGTGAATGCATTTAATCAAAGTAGGCAGTCATACTCTCTACACTCTAACACATATAATCCGGGACGGAGCTCCTACCAGAACTTTAGTTAGTAGAATGAAAACCCTATTCCTCATAAGTGCACCTCATTGTCACCTCCCATTCCACACAAGCAAAATCAATCATAGTATGGTCAGAGTTTGTCATCTAGCTCTCAATACCCACGGTCTAATCCACAAGGGTTTTCACAATACCCACCTCTACAAGGATTTGGTCAACAAGGACCACCCAATCCACCCACTTACCAACCTCCTCATAAGAGAAATTTGGAGGATGTCGTGCATCAATTCATTCAAAGTCAAACCACAATCAACAATCAAAATGCAGCCACTTTTCATGACATTCGGACACAACTCACTAAGTTGACCAATGCTACGAGGTCTTCCCAACAAGAAAAAGGGGAATTTCTCGCTCAACTCCAAGAAAACCCAAGGGGTCAACATGTGATAGAATTGTTCAATACTACCAATGAGATCTGTGAGCAACTCAAGGCTATCACCACACTTGGGAGTGGGAAGAAAATAGATAAACCATTTTACCTAAAGTCTCACTCAAGGCCACTCTGAAAAATGAAAAGGAGACTAAGGGTAGCTCCAAGAAGGGTGACACACTTTAGAAGCCAAAGATTGTTGATTTGAATGTGCATGATTGTCCTATCTCAGCCTTTTTTCCCCAACATTTGAAGTCACCAGCTTGAATTGCTAACTATTTTGATATCTTTGAAATGTTTAAGTAGGTAAAGATCAACATTCCTCTACTTGATGCTATCAAGCAAATCCCCTCTTGTGCAAAAATATAAAAAATGTATGTATCATGAAGAGGAAGTTGAATGTGCACAAGAAGGCATTCCTCACCAAGGATCCTGGCTACTCTACCATTGCTATAAGCATTGGGAATTGCCATGCGGAGCAAGCATTGCTAGACTTGAAGCAAGTGTCAACCTCCTAGACTTCTCAGTTTATCAACAACCATAGCTTGAGAAGTTGAAGCCAACCCCTATCACTCTTCAACTAGCAGATCGAAGTGTGAGAACACCAATGGGAGTAGTTAAGGATGTTTCGTTATGCTTTGATGGAGTTTAAATGATGACATTTCAGGAAAAATTTGTACAAAGGCCTAAAGTCAATGAATACCAAACTTTCAAGTAACACTCACGTGTTTTGGAAGAGAATTGGAGAAGGAGGAAGCAAAGCATCTACGTTCGAACGCCAAGTCACGTTCGAATGCCATCTTGAAATAATTGAGGTTCCCTAGGACATTGCTAGGGTGATTTCATGTGGCATGTTGGAGACTACTCCCTAAGAAGAACAAGAGCTACTTTAGTACCACGTTCGAACGCTATCTTGAATTATTTGAGGAACCCTAGGACATTGGTAGGGTGATGACATGTGGCATGTTGCAGCTCTTTACTGTGGAGGACAAAAGCCACTTGAGTATTATTTTCAAACTCCAGTCAGCATTCGAACGCCATCCCACGTTAGAACGTATTCCCCGAATAGGTTGCAAAATGGTTGATTTTCCATTTGGATCTTGGGGCATTCACTTGGAATTTGAGCACCTAGAACTATTCTTTTACTCTTCTTTTCCCCCTCCTCCTTGCCTATGAATACCTCCTCTTTGGACTTGTAATGGGGAGATATTTTGGAAGAGGAAGAAACCCTTCAAAAGTAACTAGCTTTCTTCTACTTTCGTTATTAGTTTCATTAGCTTCCATTGTAAAAGCTTTTTCTTCACTTAGAGGAGTGAAACTCTTCCACCTTTCTATCTCTCTTGTAGCATTGAAGGGTGGAAAATAATTCACTCATTCTTCATCGAAGATAGGTTCATTGTGTAGTGTATTTAACCTTGTAACTCCTCTACTTGGAGGGATGAGAAGCACTTACTTTTCTAGCTTTCTCAAAGCCATTAAGAGGGAGTAGTTTTGTTCACTATTTAGTAAGAGGTGATGGACATATAATTCATTCAGAAGTTATATTTGTGAATTTCGTTTGTGTTTGATGATTTATCTTTTGATTGCTTATTGAATAATTGAATGCATCTAGCAAAGCTAAGGTACTTTGTACAACTAGGAGTCCTTTCTAAGACAAGATAACTCTTGGCATAGGAGGATCATTGGTTCTTTACAAGTACTCCTTCTAGATCGTCATGACTGCATTTCAATCTTCACTATTATTGTGCTTCAACTAGGAATGAAATACTAACATAGTGGTTGGATGACATATAGAATTACTTGCTCGCTTGTAGACAGGTTAAGTCCTGGTACTGACAATTCTTGTAAATCTCTACAAAGACATCGAAACCATGTTCTGAACTCTCACAGTCCATCTTTATCCTTCGATTAAGTTGTTGTTGACATAGGGGTTAATTGAGTTCTCAAGCATAAATATAACAACCGGATGATTGACTACATGTCCAGATCCTCGAGCTAAAATGTGACTTTTTCATTTGAGAGAATATTATATTTGTCCACAGAATCCCTTTGGAGAGACTCTTATATTATGTCCAGGAAATTCCATAAACATCATAACTTCAAATCTCAATGGTTCCAATCACTTTGATCTCTGTCACTATTTACTCTAAAACACCAACATTAGTTCCCTGTTGATTCGACTCTGGACTTAACCGAATTATAACTACAACTTGACCACCTGCACATGGGTGTACACATTGCAGATCAAGTCAATACTCACCCCGTTGCTAATCCTAATTCACATATTTTTGCCATATTAGGTAGGCCTTTCCTTGCTACTTCTAATGTCATGATAAATTATAAGAATGGTCTAATGAAGCTTGCATTTGGAAACATGACAATGGATCTCAATGTGTTCAACCTTTGCAAACAAACGGGGGACGACAAGGAGGTTCATGGAGTAAATAGGATTGATACTTTGATCGAGCATCACATGAATCTTTTGTGCAATACCAATTTGGAGGACGAGTTTATAGATGATGTGGAGCCGGAGAGTGTGCAAGGGGTGGGGACTTGGATCCCAACATTTGAAAAACTACAATCCCAAGAAAAAAAGATTTTTCCATCAATAGTGCAACCACCAACTTTGGAGTTGATGCCATTACCACCCACACTGAGATATGCATTCCTAGGGGAGCACCAAACATTCTCAGTGGTGATAAGGTATTCATTGGAGCCAAAGTAAGAGGAGACATTGTTGTGAGTTTAGAGGAAGCATAAAGGAGCCATTGGTTGGATGATTAGAATAGAATATTGCTTATCATGTATCTCTTCCCACACATTTATACTTGTGTTTGTTGTGAAAATGGGGGAAAATATATTTAAACTCACTTTTAATGGAGATTTGTGTGATTGTAGGTAAAGAGTAGGTAAGGGCGTGTATTAAGTCTCACATCCCTCGAGTGCTTAAAGGTAATGGAAAAGAAGGGGAGGCTTAACATGTGAAACCTGGGAAAAATTCGAATTTGTTTTGGAAAAAGGGCAAAATGGTAATTTGTCATCCTAATACGTATTTAAAATACATCTTTTTATAGAGCTCGGATGGGACAACGGACCTCACCATTGGATTCGCATCACAAAATTTAGCTACCCTGTCAATTTTTGTCGAATTTTGAGATAGTCGAGTTTTTTACATTTTTCGAGGCAAGGGGCGTCTGGTGACCCCCAAAAATGAAATTTTAATAAAAATTTTGAAATTTGGAAAGTATTTTAAATAAATTTCATATATAATATTTTGAGCTTAAACCGATATGAAATTTAATCGTTTCAAGGCGAAAACGGACCAGGACAAAGGGGGACACGTGGCGCGACTCGGGCCAAGCCTTGGAAATTATAAATAGGGCTAAATATCAGATATTTCAGCAGAAATATCTCTGATATTCAGCTGGTTTCAGACGTTGGAAAGAAAGAGAAAAAAAAAAGGAAAAATCAAATTTTGTCTCTACGATTCAAGAAGATCCGTCGGTCGGAATTGCTCAAGCCAAGAATTAAAGTTGATCTACGCGACAAGAGCTAGGTGTGGGTACCAAGAACAAAGATTTTCACCGAAGATCAAAAGGTGAGATTTTGGAGAAATCAAAATCTTGAGCTTTGGGGGTGTTCTTGGAGGTTCTAGTATTCATTCTACACTTCTATTGAGGTAGGGTTCTTCCTACTTTGATTTTACTCCTACCTTAAGGGGCTGTTTTTGGTGGCTAAAATATGACTGTTATGTGGTTTTTTTGTGGCTGAAATATGGATGTCTCATGGACAGTTTTTAGGGCCATTTCATGTACTGTTTTTAGGACATTCATGGACTGTTTTTAGGGGCATTCCACAGGCAATTGTTAGGCCATTCATGGACTATTTTTTGGGCCATTTCATGGACTGTTTTGAGTATATTCATGGACTGTTTTTAGAGCCATTCCATGGGCAATTTTTAGGTCATTCATGGACTATTTTTAAGACCATTTCATGGACTGTTTTAGGGCCATTTTATGGACTGTTTTGTGCTCCGATTAGGGGCTGTTTTGTGGGTTGTTATGCTGGCTAGTACATAGGTTGTTGTGTGTTATAATTTGCCTTTGTAATTAAGTGTGTTATTGACATAAAGATATTGATAACATGCTTGGAATTTTTTTATGAAAAAGTGTCAATGTATATGCATACGTGTGTTATATTGACATTGTGACAAATTTGGTATCTATATGTACAGAACATAACTTACCATGGATATGTTGAGATTGTTCATATGTCATTCATAGCATATTGAACATTGTAGCGTAGTGCATAGGGGAATCCCATTCATAGGCTTTGGCATGAGTATAGGTGTGTGTGTGTGTGTGATTTGGGCATGGTTCATTCAAGCATCATTCTTGATGATTGAAGGGTGAGCTCAGAAAAGTGGGATTGAATGTCCTACTAGGTCGCACGGTTACATGCATAAGAAAACTTGTGTCGGGTATAGCAAGTAGGACTAGACACTCCCTCGGGTGAAAAACCCGGCCACTTGGTTCATACACTTATCGGCGGTGAAATTTCAGAAAAGTGTAACGGCGTACGGAGCCGGAGGTGCGATTCCTGAATCTGATACCCAATAAAGGCACATGATTTTGATAGTAAATTATTCATTTGATGGGAAACATCCAAGAATGAAATGATTTTATGACATATAATTGATTTCAAAATGATATTTGGATGTGTTTCATCAAAGACATTGTTTTACACATATGCATTGCATTGTGTTGTGGGAGTCGGTGAGGATTCGAGTTAAAGTTGCATGAGTGTGTTCCATCTCATTTCATTGCATGACATGGTGAATTCCAATTTAGAGTTGCATATTCTTACTTGGAATGTTGATGTGAATATGAACTATCAAATGTGAACATTGCATGTGCACTTAGGTGGGGAGTAGCCCTTGTAGGATATACTCTACTGGGTGTTGGCTCACCCTATATGGGAAACATTTCAGGTACGGGTCATACGTCAAGAGACGGCACTCACTCAGGCACTTAAGGAGGAAGAAAAGCCGACTTGTGGCTTCCAATCCATTTCTTTTGTAAAATTAGACTTGTAATTAAATTTTGGCATGTAATGTGTAAAGGAATTGTAGTAGATTCTATATGGACCGTTTTAATATAGTCTTGCATGTTTGTATGAGTATGGATAATTGGACCCGGTGTGGCCAATGTTTACTTATAAATGGACCCGGTGTGGTAATTGTTGAATATTAGACCTCGGATGGGTCTTGTTATTATATAATTCACAGGTTGTGTTTTGAGTAGAGTTCCCCTTACAAAGGAGACTCTGCCCAAATTTTTAATAAAGGATGGACCCCGGTAAATGGGGCACAACGTTGAGATATCGAGTTACTCGGTATCCACAGGCATTCCGCGGGTTGATGGGTAATCAACGGACCCCCGGATTTTGGGGTGTCACATAACGGATGGCTCGGGATATCAAGAGACCAAGAAAATGCTAGAACATTAGAAAAACTCTTGGTAGAAGTTCATCAAAACCTACTGGTAGGTTTAGTGCACTGGATTTCTTCTACCGTAGCCTCTGCCAAAACCTACTAGTAGTTTTTGTCTACTAGAAAAAACCTACCGGTAGGTTTCATGATCGTTCTATCGGTAGGTTTTGGCCAAAAATGCCAAAAGCCTGCAATCTCAACTCCACCTACTTCAGGGACCCATCTCTTGTCACCTCACACATACCCTGACATCTATGACATGCTATGATAACGTCTTACACCTATAGCTTGGTTTTTGAAGACACAACATGGAGGAGGAGGAGAAAGAGAAAAGGAGTGGTTGGGGGAAGCATGGAAGAGGCAATGTTGGGCCTATGGTTGCTTGTAGTAGTACCTATACCCCTTCCAATCATAGGAAGTTAGGACACACAGACCAAGGGGGGTTATGGAGGAGTTTTGACCAAGTTTGAGGGGAATATTCAGTTTACAAAAGCTTTTAGAGAGAGAGCTCCAAGGAAGAAGATGAAATTTTATAGAGAGAAAGTTAAGTTTTTGCAATTCCTTCACCATTTTCATTGTAGTAAGCTTATTCTACTTGTAATCTTCACATCTTACACTTTAATCTCATCTAATTCAAGTTGTAACCAAGTCTAGCTTAATGTTCATGTATTTCCATTTCTACATTTGGGTTTTGTCTTCAAGCTTTGTCTTTGGGTATGAATGACCTTGTTCTTGTAGTCTAAACTTTTCCTTGCATAAATACAAGTCTTATGCTTTATTTCACTATCATGTCTCATTGCTAGACTTTTAGTTGACTAATCCAAGGGGAATCCCCTCTTGGGTATGTGAAATCAACTCTCTTCCATTCTTCCACATAGTTTAAAGTGTTTGGTTTGCCTAGGTTGAGTGCGGATGTGATTGTGAGCTCTTGATACACTGTAGATTTGTCACGGAGTATGCTTGTGCCAAAACCTCCACATTGACCCTTCACTTCCTATGAATCAATCAAACACCGAGACACCTTTGGTTCAATAAGTTGAGTTGATTTGGCATTCCCATTGACATAACCTCTTTGGATTAGCCAACCTTGCTTTCTGTTATTTTTATCAAAACACCACTCACCAAAGCAAAACTAAGAAGATTTTACATTTTTCATTCTTTACAAATCACACTTCACCACAATTTTTGAACTTATCAAAGGTAAATCACAACCTTTGTGGCGTTCCTCCTTGTAATTTGGGTTCTTGAGACGGGTTCTTCAATGGGTCTAGATTTTAATATAAGCTAGGTTCTTGAAACAAGATCTCAACGGGTCTAGATTCTCCATCCATAGACCTGCGTTTGGCTTTCTTGGGTTGTATTTCCAATATTGTTGTTGGGTCTCAAAGCAAGACTATTGGGGTTCACATCATTTGGTATCAAAGCAAGGTTTCCAATCAAGTCATATCCTATCATTTTTTTCTTGCATAATTGATTCTAGGGCTTCATTGTTCTGGGGTTAAAAAAAAAAAAAAGAGGCTGCTGAAATTCTTAGAGTTTTGTGTGGCTGCCAATTTTTTTTCATTATTCTAGGGTTTGAGTTATTGTTAGGGTTTTGTCAATTGTTTACTATCTAGTTTGTGATCAAATCAGTTGGTAAAAAAAAAGAGAGAAAATTCAAATTTTTTTTTATTTTTTTTCTGCTACCGTCAATGTTTCTGATCTTTCTCCTGAAGATGTGGGCAAAGATTCGAGGACGAATCTTTTTGAGGAAAGGGGGAATGATGAAAGCCAAGGTGGGCCTACTCTTAAAGATCCCTTTGCAAGTTTAGATGGGCCAATTACAAGATCAAGAAAGCAATGCAAGGAATCCACTTGGGATGAAGCTAGCAAGAGCCCAACACTCAAGATGGGCTTGAAAGAAGGAGAACCAATTTTGATCCACTTGATCCAAGACATGAAGACATGACTTAGAGATAGGGCCTTTTGTTGTTAAGCCTTTCAATTTGTTTAAATAATTTTTATTATTAGTTTAGAATAAGTGGGTTTGAGGATGCTTAGCTCACATATGTATTATTATTTTATTTGAATTAGGATTTAGAATAAGTATTATAGCATGGTACTGTTCATGCTATAGTACTCGTGACACTATTCACTCAAGGGCATTTTTGAGAGAAAGGGTTACAAATTTTAGTCTTTATTTATTCCTATTTAGATTAGGATTTGTTTCCTTAGTAGATTAGGATTTGTTTCCTTGTAATGGCTAGCCTATAAATAGGTGTTCTATCAATGAAATAGGGGAGACAATATACAATGAATTTTGATTGTGAGTTGAGTTGAGTTTACTCCTCTTGTTCTTGATTGAACTTTTTGAACTTATCAAAGGTAAATCACAACCTTTGTGGCGTTCCTCCTTGTAATTTGGGTTCTTGAGACGGGTTCTTCAATGGGTCTAGATTTTAATATAAGCTAGGTTCTTGAAACAAGATCTCAACGGGTCTAGATTCTCCATCCATAGACCTGAGTTTGGCTTTCTTGGGTTGTATTTCCAATATTGTTGTTGGTCTCAAAGCAAGACTATTGGGGTTCACATCATTTGGTATCAAAGCAAGGTTTCCAATCAGGTCATATCCTATCATTTTTTTTCTTGCATAATTGATTCTAGGGCTTCATTGTTCTAGGGTTAAAAAAAAAAAAAAAAAAGGCTGCTGAAATTCTTAGAGTTTTGTGTGGCTGCCAATTTTTTTTCATTATTCTAGGGTTTGAGTTATTGTTAGGGTTTTGTCAATTGTTTACTATCTAGTTTGTGATCAAATCAGTTGGTAAAAAAAAAAAAAGAGAGAAAATTCAAATTTTTTTTTTTTTTTCTGCTACCGTCAATGTTTCTGATCTTTCTCCTGAAGATGTGGGCAAAGATTCGAGGACGAATCTTTTTGAGGAAAGGGGGAATGATGAAAGCCAAGGTGGGCCTACTCTTAAAGATCCCTTTGCAAGTTTAGATGGGCCAATTACAAGATCAAGAAAGCAATGCAAGGATAGGTGAATCCACTTGGGATGAAGCTAGCAAGAGCCCAACACTCAAGATGGGCTTGAAAGTAGGAGAACCAATTTTGATCCACTTGATCCAAGACATGAAGACATGACTTAGAGATAGGGCCTTTTGTTGTTAAGCCTTTCAATTTGTTTAAATAATTTTTATTATTAGTTTAGAATAAGTGGGTTTGAGGATGCTTAGCTCACATATGTATTATTATTTTATTTGAATTAGGATTTAGAATAAGTATTATAGCATGGTACTGTTCATGCTATAGTACTCGTGACACTATTCACTCAAGGGCATTTTTGAGAGAAAGGGTTACAAATTTTAGTCTTTATTTATTCCTATTTAGATTAGGATTTGTTTCCTTAGTAGATTAGGATTTGTTTCCTTGGAATGGCTAGCCTATAAATAGGTGTTCTATCAATATAATAGGGGAGACAATATACAATGAATTTTGATTGTGAGTTGAGTTGAGTTTACTCCTCTTGTTCTTGATTGAACTTTTTGAACTTATCAAAGGTAAATCACAACCTTTGTGGCGTTCCTCCTTGTAATTTGGGTTCTTGAGACGGGTTCTTCAATGGGTCTAGATTTTAATATAAGCTAGGTTCTTGAAACAAGATCTCAACGGGTCTAGATTCGCCATCCATAGACCTGAGTCTGGCTTTCTTGGGTTGTATTTCCAATATTGTTGTTGGTTCTCAAAGCAAGACTATTGGGGTTCACATCATTTGGTATCAAAGCAAGGTTTCCAATCAGGTCATATCCTATCATTTTTTTTCTTGCATAATTGATTCTAGGGCTTCATTGTTCTAGGGTTAAAAAAAAAAAAAAAAGGCTGCTGAAATTCTTAGAGTTTTGTGTGGCTGCCAATTTTTTTTCATTATTCTAGGGTTTGAGTTATTGTTAGGTTTTGTCAATTGTTTACTATCTAGTTTGTGATCAAATCAGTTGGTAAAAAAAAAAAAAGAGAGAAAATTCAAATTTTTTTTATTTTTTTCTGCTACCGTCAATGTTTCTGATCTTTCTCCTGAAGATGTGGGCAAAGATTCGAGGACGAATCTTTTTGAGGAAAGGGGGAATGATGAAAGCCAAGGTGGGCCTACTCTTAAAGATCCCTTTGCAAGTTTAGATGGGCCAATTACAAGATCAAGAAAGCAATGCAAGGATTGGTGAATCCACTTGGGATGAAGCTAGCAAGAGCCCAACACTCAAGATGGGCTTGAAAGTAGGAGAACCAATTTTGATCCACTTGATCCAAGACATGAAGACATGACTTAGAGATAGGGCCTTTTGTTGTTAAGCCTTTCAATTTGTTTAAATAATTTTTATTATTAGTTTAGAATAAGTGGGTTTGAGGATGCTTAGCTCACATATGTATTATTATTTTATTTGAATTAGGATTTAGAATAAGTATTATAGCATGGTACTGTTCATGCTATAGTACTCGTGACACTATTCACTCAAGGGCATTTTTGAGAGAAAGGGTTACAAATTTTAGTCTTTATTTATTCCTATTTAGATTAGGATTTGTTTCCTTAGTAGATTAGGATTTGTTTCCTTGGAATGGCTAGCCTATAAATAGGTGTTCTATCAATATAATAGGGGAGACAATATACAATGAATTTTGATTGTGAGTTGAGTTGAGTTTACTCCTCTTGTTCTTGATTGAACTTTTTGAACTTATCAAAGGTAAATCACAACCTTTGTGGCGTTCCTCCTTGTAATTTGGGTTCTTGAGACGGGTTCTTCAATGGGTCTAGATTTTAATATAAGCTAGGTTCTTGAAACAAGATCTCAACGGGTCTAGATTCGCCATCCATAGACCTGAGTCTGGCTTTCTTGGGTTGTATTTCCAATATTGTTGTTGGTTCTCAAAGCAAGACTATTGGGGTTCACATCATTTGGTATCAAAGCAAGGTTTCCAATCAGGTCATATCCTATCATTTTTTTTCTTGCATAATTGATTCTAGGGCTTCATTGTTCTAGGGTTAAAAAAAAAAAAAAAATAAGGCTGCTGAAATTCTTAGAGTTTTGTGTGGCTGCCAATTTTTTTTCATTATTCTAGGGTTTGAGTTATTGTTAGGTTTTTGTCAATTGTTTACTATCTAGTTTGTGATCAAATCAGTTGGTAAAAAAAAAAAAGAGAGAAAATTCAAATTTTTTTTTTTTTTTCTGCTACCGTCAATGTTTCTGATCTTTCTCCTGAAGATGTGGGCAAAGATTCGAGGACGAATCTTTTTGAGGAAAGGGGGAATGATGAAAGCCAAGGTGGGCCTACTCTTAAAGATCCCTTTGCAAGTTTAGATGGGCCAATTACAAGATCAAGAAAGCAATGCAAGGATTGGTGAATCCACTTGGGATGAAGCTAGCAAGAGCCCAACACTCAAGATGGGCTTGAAAGTAGGAGAACCAATTTTGATCCACTTGATCCAAGACATGAAGACATGACTTAGAGATAGGGCCTTTTGTTGTTAAGCCTTTCAATTTGTTTAAATAATTTTTATTATTAGTTTAGAATAAGTGGGTTTGAGGATGCTTAGCTCACATATGTATTATTATTTTATTTGAATTAGGATTTAGAATAAGTATTATAGCATGGTACTGTTCATGCTATAGTACTCGTGACACTATTCACTCAAGGGCATTTTTGAGAGAAAGGGTTACAAATTTTAGTCTTTATTTATTCCTATTTAGATTAGGATTTGTTTCCTTGGAATGGCTAGCCTATAAATAGGTGTTCTATCAATATAATAGGGGAGACAATATACAATGAATTTTGATTGTGAGTTGAGTTGAGTTTACTCCTCTTGTTCTTGATTGAACTTTTTGAACTTATCAAAGGTAAATCACAACCTTTGTGGCGTTCCTCCTTGTAATTTGGGTTCTTGAGACGGGTTCTTCAATGGGTCTAGATTTTAATATAAGCTAGGTTCTTGAAACAAGATCTCAACGGGTCTAGATTCGCCATCCATAGACCTGAGTCTGGCTTTCTTGGGTTGTATTTCCAATATTGTTGTTGGTTCTCAAAGCAAGACTATTGGGGTTCACATCATTTGGTATCAAAGCAAGGTTTCCAATCAGGTCATATCCTATCATTTTTTTTCTTGCATAATTGATTCTAGGGCTTCATTGTTCTAGGGTTAAAAAAAAAAAAAAAGGCTGCTGAAATTCTTAGAGTTTTGTGTGGCTGCCAATTTTTTTTCATTATTCTAGGGTTTGAGTTATTGTTAGGGTTTTGTCAATTGTTTACTATCTAGTTTGTGATCAAATCAGTTGGTAAAAAAAAAAAAAAGAGAGAAAATTCAAATTTTTTTTTTACTTTTTTTCTGCTACCGTCAATGTTTCTGATCTTTCTCCTGAAGATGTGGGCAAAGATTCGAGGACGAATCTTTTTGAGGAAAGGGGGAATGATGAAAGCCAAGGTGGGCCTACTCTTAAAGATCCCTTTGCAAGTTTAGATGGGCCAATTACAAGATCAAGAAAGCAATGCAAGGATTGGTGAATCCACTTGGGATGAAGCTAGCAAGAGCCCAACACTCAAGATGGGCTTGAAAGTAGGAGAACCAATTTTGATCCACTTGATCCAAGACATGAAGACATGACTTAGAGATAGGGCCTTTTGTTGTTAAGCCTTTCAATTTGTTTAAATAATTTTTATTATTAGTTTAGAATAAGTGGGTTTGAGGATGCTTAGCTCACATATGTATTATTATTTTATTTGAATTAGGATTTAGAATAAGTATTATAGCATGGTACTGTTCATGCTATAGTACTCGTGACACTATTCACTCAAGGGCATTTTTGAGAGAAAGGGTTACAAATTTTAGTCTTTATTTATTCCTATTTAGATTAGGATTTGTTTCCTTAGTAGATTAGGATTTGTTTCCTTTTAATGGCTAGCCTATAAATAGGTGTTCTATCAATATAATAGGGGAGACAATATACAATGAATTTTGATTGTGAGTTGAGTTGAGTTTACTCCTCTTGTTCTTGATTGAACTTTTTGAACTTATCAAAGGTAAATCACAACCTTTGTGGCGTTCCTCCTTGTAATTTGGGTTCTTGAGACGGGTTCTTCAATGGGTCTAGATTTTAATATAAGTTAGGTTCTTGAAACAAGATCTCAACGGGTCTAGATTCGCCATCCATAGACCTGAGTCTGGCTTTCTTGGGTTGTATTTCCAATATTGTTGTTGGTTCTCAAAGCAAGACTATTGGGGTTCACATCATTTGGTATCAAAAGCAAGGTTTCCAATCAGGTCATATCCTATCATTTTTTTTCTTGCATAATTGATTCTAGGGCTTCATTGTTCTAGGGTTAAAAAAAAAAAAAAAAAAGGCTGCTGAAATTCTTAGTGTTTTGTGTGGCTGCCAATTTTTTTTCATTATTCTAGGGTTTGAGTTATTGTTAGGTTTTTGTCAATTGTTTACTATCTAGTTTGTGATCAAATCAGTTGGTAAAAAAAAAAAAAGAGAGAAAATTCAAATTTTTTTTTATTTTTTTTCTGCTACCGTCAATGTTTCTGATCTTTCTCCTGAAGATGTGGGCAAAGATTCGAGGACGAATCTTTTTGAGGAAAGGGGGAATGATGAAAGCCAAGGTGGGCCTACTCTTAAAGATCCCTTTGCAAGTTTAGATGGGCCAATTACAAGATCAAGAAAGCAATGCAAGGATTGGTGAATCCACTTGGGATGAAGCTAGCAAGAGCCCAACACTCAAGATGGGCTTGAAAGTAGGAGAACCAATTTTGATCCACTTGATCCAAGACATGAAGACATGACTTAGAGATAGGGCCTTTTGTTGTTAAGCCTTTCAATTTGTTTAAATAATTTTTATTATTAGTTTAGAATAAGTGGGTTTGAGGATGCTTAGCTCACATATGTATTATTATTTTATTTGAATTAGGATTTAGAATAAGTATTATAGCATGGTACTGTTCATGCTATAGTACTCGTGACACTATTCACTCAAGGGCATTTTTGAGAGAAAGGGTTACAAATTTTAGTCTTTATTTATTCCTATTTAGATTAGGATTTGTTTCCTTGGAATGGCTAGCCTATAAATAGGTGTTCTATCAATATAATAGGGGAGACAATATACAATGAATTTTGATTGTGAGTTGAGTTGAGTTTACTCCTCTTGTTCTTGATTGAACTTTTTGAACTTATCAAAGGTAAATCACAACCTTTGTGGCGTTCCTCCTTGTAATTTGGGTTCTTGAGACGGGTTCTTCAATGGGTCTAGATTTTAATATAAGCTAGGTTCTTGAAACAAGATCTCAACGGGTCTAGATTCGCCATCCATAGACCTGAGTCTGGCTTTCTTGGGTTGTATTTCCAATATTGTTGTTGGTTCTCAAAGCAAGACTATTGGGGTTCACATCATTTGGTATCAAAGCAAGGTTTCCAATCAGGTCATATCCTATCATTTTTTTTCTTGCATAATTGATTCTAGGGCTTCATTGTTCTAGGGTTAAAAAAAAAAAAAAATAAGGCTGCTGAAATTCTTAGTGTTTTGTGTGGCTGCCAATTTTTTTTCATTATTCTAGGGTTTGAGTTATTGTTAGGGTTTTGTCAATTGTTTACTATCTAGTTTGTGATCAAATCAGTTGGTAAAAAAAAAAAAAGAGAGAAAATTCAAATTTTTTTTTTACTTTTTTTCTGCTACCGTCAATGTTTCTGATCTTTCTCCTGAAGATGTGGGCAAAGATTCGAGGACGAATCTTTTTGAGGAAAGGGGGAATGATGAAAGCCAAGGTGGGCCTACTCTTAAAGATCCCTTTGCAAGTTTAGATGGGCCAATTACAAGATCAAGAAAGCAATGCAAGGATTGGTGAATCCACTTGGGATGAAGCTAGCAAGAGCCCAACACTCAAGATGGGCTTGAAAGTAGGAGAACCAATTTTGATCCACTTGATCCAAGACATGAAGACATGACTTAGAGATAGGGCCTTTTGTTGTTAAGCCTTTCAATTTGTTTAAATAATTTTTATTATTAGTTTAGAATAAGTGGGTTTGAGGATGCTTAGCTCACATATGTATTATTATTTTATTTGAATTAGGATTTAGAATAAGTATTATAGCATGGTACTGTTCATGCTATAGTACTCGTGACACTATTCACTCAAGGGCATTTTTGAGAGAAAGGGTTACAAATTTTAGTCTTTATTTATTCCTATTTAGATTAGGATTTGTTTCCTTAGTAGATTAGGATCTGTTTCCTTTTAATGGCTAGCCTATAAATAGGTGTTCTATCAATATAATAGGGGAGACAATATACAATGAATTTTGATTGTGAGTTGAGTTGAGTTTACTCCTCTTGTTCTTGATTGAACTTTTTGAACTTATCAAAGGTAAATCACAACCTTTGTGGCGTTCCTCCTTGTAATTTGGGTTCTTGAGACGGGTTCTTCAATGGGTCTAGATTTTAATATAAGTTAGGTTCTTGAAACAAGATCTCAACGGGTCTAGATTCGCCATCCATAGACCTGAGTCTGGCTTTCTTGGGTTGTATTTCCAATATTGTTGTTGGTTCTCAAAGCAAGACTATTGGGGTTCACATCATTTGGTATCAAAAGCAAGGTTTCCAATCAGGTCATATCCTATCATTTTTTTTCTTGCATAATTGATTCTAGGGCTTCATTGTTCTAGGGTTAAAAAAAAAAAAAAATAAGGCTGCTGAAATTCTTAGTGTTTTGTGTGGCTGCCAATTTTTTTTCATTATTCTAGGGTTTGAGTTATTGTTAGGTTTTTGTCAATTGTTTACTATCTAGTTTGTGATCAAATCAGTTGGTAAAAAAAAAAAAAGAGAGAAAATTCAAATTTTTTTTTATTTTTTTCTGCTACCGTCAATGTTTCTGATCTTTCTCCTGAAGATGTGGGCAAAGATTCGAGGACGAATCTTTTTGAGAAAAGGGGGAATGATGAAAGCCAAGGTGGGCCTACTCTTAAAGATCCCTTTGCAAGTTTAGATGGGCCAATTACAAGATCAAGAAAGCAATGCAAGGATTGGTGAATCCACTTGGGATGAATCTAGCAAGAGCCCAACACTCAAGATGGGCTTGAAAGTAGGAGAACCAATTTTGATCCACTTGATCCAAGACATGAAGACATGACTTAGAGATAGGGCCTTTTGTTGTTAAGCCTTTCAATTTGTTTAAATAATTTTTATTATTAGTTTAGAATAAGTGGGTTTGAGGATGCTTAGCTCACACATGTATTATTATTTTATTTGAATTAGGATTTAGAATAAGTATTATAGCATGGTACTGTTCATGCTATAGTACTCGTGACACTATTCACTCAAGGGCATTTTTGAGAGAAAGGGTTACAAATTTTAGTCTTTATTTATTCCTATTTAGATTAGGATTTGTTTCCTTGGAATGGCTAGCCTATAAATAGGTGTTCTATCAATATAATAGGGGAGACAATATACAATGAATTTTGATTGTGAGTTGAGTTGAGTTTACTCCTCTTGTTCTTGATTGAACTTTTTGAACTTATCAAAGGTAAATCACAACCTTTGTGGCGTTCCTCCTTGTAATTTGGGTTCTTGAGACGGGTTCTTCAATGGGTCTAGATTTTAATATAAGCTAGGTTCTTGAAACAAGATCTCAACGGGTCTAGATTCGCCATCCATAGACCTGAGTCTGGCTTTCTTGGGTTGTATTTCCAATATTGTTGTTGGTTCTCAAAGCAAGACTATTGGGGTTCACATCATTTGGTATCAAAGCAAGGTTTCCAATCAGGTCATATCCTATCATTTTTTTTCTTGCATAATTGATTCTAGGGCTTCATTGTTCTAGGGTTAAAAAAAAAAAAAAAAGGTGCTGAAATTCTTAGTGTTTTGTGTGGCTGCCAATTTTTTTTCATTATTCTAGGGTTTGAGTTATTGTTAGGGTTTTGTCAATTGTTTACTATCTAGTTTGTGATCAAATCAGTTGGTAAAAAAAAAAAAAAAGAGAGAAAATTCAAATTTTTTTTTACTTTTTTTCTGCTACCGTCAATGTTTCTGATCTTTCTCCTGAAGATGTGGGCAAAGATTCGAGGACGAATCTTTTTGAGGAAAGGGGGAATGATGAAAGCCAAGGTGGGCCTACTCTTAAAGATCCCTTTGCAAGTTTAGATGGGCCAATTACAAGATCAAGAAAGCAATGCAAGGATTGGTGAATCCACTTGGGATGAAGCTAGCAAGAGCCCAACACTCAAGATGGGCTTGAAAGTAGGAGAACCAATTTTGATCCACTTGATCCAAGACATGAAGACATGACTTAGAGATAGGGCCTTTTGTTGTTAAGCCTTTCAATTTGTTTAAATAATTTTTATTATTAGTTTAGAATAAGTGGGTTTGAGGATGCTTAGCTCACATATGTATTATTATTTTATTTGAATTAGGATTTAGAATAAGTATTATAGCATGGTACTGTTCATGCTATAGTACTCGTGACACTATTCACTCAAGGGCATTTTTGAGAGAAAGGGTTACAAATTTTAGTCTTTATTTATTCCTATTTAGATTAGGATTTGTTTCCTTAGTAGATTAGGATTGTTTCCTTTTAATGGCTAGCCTATAAATAGGTGTTCTATCAATATAATAGGGGAGACAATATACAATGAATTTTGATTGTGAGTTGAGTTGAGTTTACTCCTCTTGTTCTTGATTGAACTTTTTGAACTTATCAAAGGTAAATCACAACCTTTGTGGCGTTCCTCCTTGTAATTTGGGTTCTTGAGACGGGTTCTTCAATGGGTCTAGATTTTAATATAAGTTAGGTTCTTGAAACAAGATCTCAACGGGTCTAGATTCGCCATCCATAGACCTGAGTCTGGCTTTCTTGGGTTGTATTTCCAATATTGTTGTTGGTTCTCAAAGCAAGACTATTGGGGTTCACATCATTTGGTATCAAAAGCAAGGTTTCCAATCAGGTCATATCCTATCATTTTTTTTATTGCATAATTGATTCTAGGGCTTCATTGTTCTAGGGTTAAAAAAAAAAAAAATAAGGCTGCTGAAATTCTTAGTGTTTTGTGTGGCTGCCAATTTTTTTTCATTATTCTAGGGTTTGAGTTATTGTTAGGTTTTTGTCAATTGTTTACTATCTAGTTTGTGATCAAATCAGTTGGTAAAAAAAAAAAAAAGAGAGAAAATTCAAATTTTTTTTTATTTTTTTCTGCTACCGTCAATGTTTCTGATCTTTCTCCTGAAGATGTGGGCAAAGATTCGAGGACGAATCTTTTTGAGAAAAGGGGGAATGATGAAAGCCAAGGTGGGCCTACTCTTAAAGATCCCTTTGCAAGTTTAGATGGGCCAATTACAAGATCAAGAAAGCAATGCAAGGATTGGTGAATCCACTTGGGATGAAGCTAGCAAGAGCCCAACACTCAAGATGGGCTTGAAAGTAGGAGAACCAATTTTGATCCACTTGATCCAAGACATGAAGACATGACTTAGAGATAGGGCCTTTTGTTGTTAAGCCTTTCAATTTGTTTAAATAATTTTTATTATTAGTTTAGAATAAGTGGGTTTGAGGATGCTTAGCTCACATATGTATTATTATTTTATTTGAATTAGGATTTAGAATAAGTATTATAGCATGGTACTGTTCATGCTATAGTACTCGTGACACTATTCACTCAAGGGCATTTTTGAGAGAAAGGGTTACAAATTTTAGTCTTTATTTATTCCTATTTAGATTAGGATTTGTTTCCTTAGGAATGGCTAGCCTATAAATAGGTGTTCTATCAATATAATAGGGGAGACAATATACAATGAATTTTGATTGTGAGTTGAGTTGAGTTTACTCCTCTTGTTCTTGATTGAACTTTTTGAACTTATCAAAGGTAAATCACAACCTTTGTGGCGTTCCTCCTTGTAATTTGGGTTCTTGAGACGGGTTCTTCAATGGGTCTAGATTTTAATATAAGCTAGGTTCTTGAAACAAGATCTCAACGGGTCTAGATTCGCCATCCATAGACCTGAGTCTGGCTTTCTTGGGTTGTATTTCCAATATTGTTGTTGGTTCTCAAAGCAAGACTATTGGGGTTCACATCATTTGGTATCAAAGCAAGGTTTCCAATCAGGTCATATCCTATCATTTTTTTTCTTGCATAATTGATTCTAGGGCTTCATTGTTCTAGGGTTAAAAAAAAAAAAAAAATAAGGCTGCTGAAATTCTTAGAGTTTTGTGTGGCTGCCAATTTTTTTTCATTATTCTAGGGTTTGAGTTATTGTTAGGGTTTTGTCAATTGTTTACTATCTAGTTTGTGATCAAATCAGTTGGTAAAAAAAAAAAAAAGAGAGAAAATTCAAATTTTTTTTTACTTTTTTTCTGCTACCGTCAATGTTTCTGATCTTTCTCCTGAAGATGTGGGCAAAGATTCGAGGACGAATCTTTTTGAGGAAAGGGGGAATGATGAAAGCCAAGGTGGGCCTACTCTTAAAGATCCCTTTGCAAGTTTAGATGGGCCAATTACAAGATCAAGAAAGCAATGCAAGGATTGGTGAATCCACTTGGGATGAAGCTAGCAAGAGCCCAACACTCAAGATGGGCTTGAAAGTAGGAGAACCAATTTTGATCCACTTGATCCAAGACATGAAGACATGACTTAGAGATAGGGCCTTTTGTTGTTAAGCCTTTCAATTTGTTTAAATAATTTTTATTATTAGTTTAGAATAAGTGGGTTTGAGGATGCTTAGCTCACATATGTATTATTATTTTATTTGAATTAGGATTTAGAATAAGTATTATAGCATGGTACTGTTCATGCTATAGTACTCGTGACACTATTCACTCAAGGGCATTTTTGAGAGAAAGGGTTACAAATTTTAGTCTTTATTTATTCCTATTTAGATTAGGATTTGTTTCCTTAGTAGATTAGGATTTGGCTAGCCTATAAATAGGTGTTCTATCAATATAATAGGGGAGACAATATACAATGAATTTTGATTGTGAGTTGAGTTGAGTTTACTCCTCTTGTTCTTGATTGAACTTTTTGAACTTATCAAAGGTAAATCACAACCTTTGTGGCGTTCCTCCTTGTAATTTGGGTTCTTGAGACGGGTTCTTCAATGGGTCTAGATTTTAATATAAGCTAGGTTCTTGAAACAAGATCTCAACGGGTCTAGATTCGCCATCCATAGACCTGAGTTTGGCTTTCTTGGGTTGTATTTCCAATATTGTTGTTGGTTCTCAAAGCAAGACTATTGGGGTTCACATCATTTGGTATCAAAGCAAGGTTTCCAATCAGGTCATATCCTATCATTTTTTTTCTTGCATAATTGATTCTAGGGCTTCATTGTTCTAGGGTTAAAAAAAAAAAAAAAAAGGCTGCTGAAATTCTTAGAGTTTTGTGTGGCTGCCAATTTTTTTTCATTATTCTAGGGTTTGAGTTATTGTTAGGGTTTTGTCAATTGTTTACTATCTAGTTTGTGATCAAATCAGTTGGTAAAAAAAAAAAAAAAGAGAGAAAATTCAAATTTTTTTTTTTTTTTTTCTGCTACCGTCAATGTTTCTGATCTTTCTCCTGAAGATGTGGGCAAAGATTCGAGGACGAATCTTTTTGAGGAAAGGGGGAATGATGAAAGCCAAGGTGGGCCTACTCTTAAAGATCCCTTTGCAAGTTTAGATGGGCCAATTACAAGATCAAGAAAGCAATGCAAGGATTGGTGAATCCACTTGGGATGAAGCTAGCAAGAGCCCAACACTCAAGATGGGCTTGAAAGAAGGAGAACCAATTTTGATCCACTTGATCCAAGACATGAAGACATGACTTAGAGATAGGGCCTTTTGTTGTTAAGCCTTTCAATTTGTTTAAATAATTTTTATTATTAGTTTAGAATAAGTGGGTTTGAGGATGCTTAGCTCACATATGTATTATTATTTTATTTGAATTAGGATTTAGAATAAGTATTATAGCATGGTACTGTTCATGCTATAGTACTCGTGACACTATTCACTCAAGGGCATTTTTGAGAGAAAGGGTTACAAATTTTAGTCTTTATTTATTCCTATTTAGATTAGGATTTGTTTCCTTAGTAGATTAGGATTTGTTTCCTTGTAATGGCTAGCCTATAAATAGGTGTTCTATCAATGAAATAGGGGAGACAATATACAATGAATTTTGATTGTGAGTTGAGTTGAGTTTACTCCTCTTGTTCTTGATTGAACTTTTTGAACTTATCAAAGGTAAATCACAACCTTTGTGGCGTTCCTCCTTGTAATTTGGGTTCTTGAGACGGGTTCTTCAATGGGTCTAGATTTTAATATAAGCTAGGTTCTTGAAACAAGATCTCAACGGGTCTAGATTCTCCATCCATAGACCTGAGTTTGGCTTTCTTGGGTTGTATTTCCAATATTGTTGTTGGTTCTCAAAGCAAGACTATTGGGGTTCACATCATTTGGTATCAAAGCAAGGTTTCCAATCAGGTCATATCCTATCATTTTTTTTCTTGCATAATTGATTCTAGGGCTTCATTGTTCTAGGGTTAAAAAAAAAAAAAAAAAAGGCTGCTGAAATTCTTAGAGTTTTGTGTGGCTGCCAATTTTTTTTCATTATTCTAGGGTTTGAGTTATTGTTAGGGTTTTGTCAATTGTTTACTATCTAGTTTGTGATCAAATCAGTTGGTAAAAAAAAAAAAAGAGAGAAAATTCAAATTTTTTTTTATTTTTTCTGCTACCGTCAATGTTTCTGATCTTTCTCCTGAAGATGTGGGCAAAGATTCGAGGACGAATCTTTTTGAGGAAAGGGGGAATGATGAAAGCCAAGGTGGGCCTACTCTTAAAGATCCCTTTGCAAGTTTAGATGGGCCAATTACAAGATCAAGAAAGCAATGCAAGGATTGGTGAATCCACTTGGGATGAAGCTAGCAAGAGCCCAACACTCAAGATGGGCTTGAAAGAAGGAGAACCAATTTTGATCCACTTGATCCAAGACATGAAGACATGACTTAGAGATAGGGCCTTTTGTTGTTAAGCCTTTCAATTTGTTTAAATAATTTTTATTATTAGTTTAGAATAAGTGGGTTTGAGGATGCTTAGCTCACATATGTATTATTATTTCATTTGAATTAGGATTTAGAATAAGTATTATAGCATGGTACTGTTCATGCTATAGTACTCGTGACACTATTCACTCAAGGGCATTTTTGAGAGAAAGGGTTACAAATTTTAGTCTTTATTTATTCCTATTTAGATTAGGATTTGTTTCCTTAGTAGATTAGGATTTGTTTCCTTGCAATGGCTAGCCTATAAATAGGTGTTCAATCAATGAAATAGGGGAGACAATATACAATGAATTTTGGTTGTGAGTTGAGTTGAGTTTACTCCTCTTGTTCTTGACTGTACTTTTTGAACTTATCAAAGGTAAATCACAACCTTTGTGGCGTTCCTCCTTGTAATTTGGGTTCTTGAGACGGGTTCTTCAATGGGTCTAGGTTTTAATATAAGCTAGGTTCTTGAAACAAGATCTCAACGGGTTTAGATTCTCCATCCATAGACCTGAGTTTGGTTTTCTTGGGTTGTATTTCCAATATTGTTGTTGGGTCTCAAAGCAAGACTATTGGGGTTCACATCATTTGGTATCAAAGCAATGTTTCCAATCAGGTCAAATCCTATCATTTTTTTTCTTGCATAATTGATTCTAGGGCTTCATTGTTCTAGGGTTAAAAAAAAAAAAAAAAAAAGGG
>CAUOFW020001987.1:0-61801 GCA_963454935.2 Ilex paraguariensis
AAAAACTAGGGTTTTTAAAGCGAGAAAGGAGATTTCATGGGTATTCAACCTTAACTTGTGTAAAACATGATAATAATTGCAAGAAGACCAAGAAAAGATGATTTCATAGCAAATATATAAGATTTAGAGTTAAAGAATACATATATATTAGTCCTAGCATCAATGGACAAGAATGGAAGAAAATCCCCTACATTGATGTTCTTGAAAAGACTAGGTTTTGATTTTCTTGAAGTTGAAATTCCCTTTGATCTTGTGTTTTTATCTTCCTTTACTCCTCTCTAAGGTCTCCTAGGGTTTTGAGTGTTGACATGGGGCTAAAGGGGTTGTCCTTAAGTATTTATAGTGAAAGAAAAACTGGCAATTTGCGACTTAAACTTTTTCAGATTTTTCGAAGACCTTCTGGAAGGTTGTTCGTCGACCTTCCGGAAGGTTTGCCTATTTGACAAACCATTTTCATTAACCTTCCGGAAGATTTTGTCTACTAGACAATCATCTTCCTTAACCTTCTGGAAGGTTTGTCTATTGGACAAACATTTTCATCAACCTTCTGGAAGGTTTGTCATCGACCTTCCGGAAGGTTTTGTCTATTTTTCTACAAAACCTCCCTTTTTCATTTTCAATCCATTCCAAACCTTTTCAATTCCAACCCAAGCTTCTTCAACATACTTTTGTATATCAAACCTAGTTGGTATAAGTTTTATTACAACGATTTTATATATTTGCAAGCTAAATTAAGTTTTAACTACTATTTCCCGAATTTTTCCATATTAATATTTCAAAGGAATTAATAACTTGCTATATAAACCTACATACATATATAAAGATAAAGGTGTGGGGTTTACAATCCACCCCCCTTAAAAGAAAATTTCTTCCTCAGAACTTACCTCAAGTAGCGAATAAAAAGGGGTACTTTTCTCGCATTTTCAGCTCGGGTTCCCAAGTAGCTTTCTCCATTCTGTGATGTTGCCACAAGACCTTCACCAGTTGGATGACTTTGTTGCGTAGTCCCTTCTCCTTGTTGTTGAGAATCTTCACCAGTTGTTCTTCATATGTTGCTTCATCTTGAACTTCAATATCTTCCAAATCCACAACCTGTGTAGTATCCGATTGACATTTCCTCAACATTGACACATAGAACACGTCATATCTCCTAATAACTGAGCTGGTAGTCGAAGTTGATACACCACTTTGCCTATCACTTTGATCACTTCAAAGGGTCAGATGTACCTTGGAGCCAATTTTTCCTTCTTGCCGAATCTCAAAACTCCCTTCTTAGGCGACACTTTGAGGAAAACATAATTCCCTTCTTGGAACTCCAGTGGTCTTCGTCTTCTGTCCGCATAGCTTTTCTGTCTACTTTGTGCCGTGCGTAGTCTCTCCCGGATGAGTTGAATTTTCTCTGTAGTTTTTCGCTCAATTTTTGGTCCGAACAAGCTACTCTCGCCCGCTTCTAACCAACACGTTGATGATCGACGTGGCCTTTCGTACAATGCTTCATACAGAACCATTCCAATACTTGCCTGATAGCTGTTGTTGTACGCAAATTCCACCAACGGTAAATGGTCACTCCAACTTCCCTTGAAGTCCAATATGCAAGCACGGAGCATATCCTCCAAAATCTATATCACCCTCTCAGATTGACCATCCGTTTGGGGGTGAAAAATGGTGTTGAAATGCAGTTTTGTCCCCATAACTCATTGTAGACTTTGCCAAAATTGCGCCACCAAATGGGAATCACAATCTGATACGATAGAAAGTGGAACTCCATGCAATCTCACGATCTAGCGGATATACAGCTTGCTCAAGGTCTCTAGAGTGTTCGTGGTCTTCATATTCAAGAAATGTGCGGACTTGGTGAGTCTATCAACTATAACCCATACTGCATTATGTCCGCGTGACGTCCATGGTAAACCCGATACAAAATTCATGGTGATGTGATCTCACTTCCACTCTAGGATAGGCAAAGACTATAGTAGTACTCCCGATTTTTGATGTTCGATCTTCACCTGTTGGCACACCGCACATCGTGCTATGAACCTTGCCACATCCTTCTTCATTCCCTTTCACTAATATTGGTGCTTCATGTCCCTATACATTTTTGTGCTGCCGGGGAGGATAACAAACTTAGAGCGATGACACTCTCCAAGTATTTCCTCCTTTAGGGACGAATCATTAGGAACACATAGCTTTTCCCCATATCTCAGTTCTCCATTTCTCAAAGACCAACCCTCCATTGTTTCTCCATTCTCCAATTTAGCTCGAATCGACGCTAAGTCAGAATCTAAGCATTGCAATTCCACAACCCTACGTTGAAGGGTAGGTTGGGCCACAAGGTTGAATAGGCATGGCCGAGATCTATCTTCTCCAACCCATAGATCATAGTCTTCAAGGGCATCCCTCATCTTCCATTTACTTGCAAGAACATTGAGTTCACCCCAAGACTTTCGGCTAAGTGCATCGGCGACTACGTTGGCTTTACCTGGATGGTAGTTGAGTGTGAAATCATAATCTTCTAGATACTCAACCCACCTTCTTTGTCGAAGATTCAAGTCTTTATGTGTGAACACATACTTGAGGCTCTTATGATAAAAAAACACTTGGAATTTCTCTCTGTACAAGTAACACCTCCACAACTTAAGAGCAAAAATCACAACGGCAAGCTCTAAGTCATAGGTGGAAAAATTCTGCTCATGAACCATGAGTTGCCTCGATCCATAAGCAACCACCTTACCTTCTTGCATTAGCACACATCCTAAGCCTTGTAATGAAGCATTGGTGTATACATCGTATCCTTCCCCACTGCGTGGAATAATGAGAACAAGAGCTGTCGTTAACCTATCTTTCAAGGTGTGAAAGGCTAGTTCACACGCTTGAGTCCACAAGAATTTTTCTCCCTTCTTTGTAAAGCAAGTCATCAGCATCGCTAGCTTGGAGAACCCTTCCACAAACCTCTGATAGTAGCCTGCTAAACCCAACAAGCTACGTACTTCGGTCACATTCTTAGGTGGTTCCCATTTCATCAGGCTTCAATCTTTGCGGGGTCAACTGCTACCCCTTTTTCGGACATAACATGACTAAGAATTTCACTTTTTTCATCCAAAACTTGCATTTACTCATCTTCGCATATAATTTATGTTCTCTCAATATTTGTAGCACAATAGAAAGATGCATCCATGTTCCTCGTGAGTCCGGGAATAGATTAGTATGTCATCAATAAACACGATGACAAACTGATCTAGATACGACCGAAATATCCTGTGCATTAAATTCATGAAGGCTGCTGGAGCATTAGTCAATCCAAACGACATCACCGTATACTCAAAATGACCATACCAGGTACGAAAAGCAGTCTTAAGAATTTCTTCCTCCTTGATCTGCAATTGATGATACCCAGTGCAAAGATCAATCTTGGAATAATATTTGGAACCCCTTAACTGATCGAATAAATCGGCAATCCTTGGCAAGGGATATTTGTTCTTCACTGTTACTCGATTTAACCTTCGGTAATCTGTACATAACCTAAGTGTCTCATCATGCTTCTTCACAAAGAGGACCGGGGCTCCCCAAGGTGAAGTACTTAAACGGATAAACCCCAATGGCCAAGAGATGGTCCAACTGCTTCCTTAGCTCCTTTAACTCCAAAGGTGCCATCCGATAAGGAGCAACGGATATGGGTTCGGTTCCCGGATATAGATCAATCTTGAACTCAATCTTCCTGTGTGGGGGTAACCCAAGTAGTTCATCTGGGAAGACATCTGAAAAATTCGATACTATCAACACCATGTCTGCATGGGATTTATCCTGATCCTCTCCCATTAAGTTGGCCAAGAAACTCAATTTTCTCCCTACCCTAGCTTTCAAGATTCCATTTGCCATCATGGGAAATAGATTGGAAAAATTGTGGCCATTCCTGAAAGTAAAATCTACCCCTCTCGATAATTGGAATGAAATCCTCTTGAGAAAATAATCCATCACCGCACAAAAAGTGGACAACAAATTCATCCCAAATATAATGTTGTACCCCTTTATATCTAACGCAACCAAATCTACGACCAATTCATGCTCCTCAATTCGAAGCACACAACCTCTACACACCCTTGTTGTATCCAATCGTTCTCCCATGGGCATGTCAATACTAAGGGCATGTTCTAGCATCTCACATCCCAATCCCAAATTAAAAGTATATGCAGTACGTATAAATGAGTGTGTAGCATCGGGATCAAATAAGATTCAGGCCCAAGAGTTATAAAGAAGCACGATACCTTTCACTATGGCATTAAAAGCATCCTCCTTCTGTTGAGTCAAAGCAAAAACTCTCCCTTGATTGGCACCGTCGAGGGCTTGAGCTTGTAATGGTCTTTGCTGTGCTAGCCTTTGTAGGGTGGCTTGTTTGTTGGTACCTGCCCGGTTGCGTGATTAGTCCTTGGGGGAAATGAGGGGCATCTATGTTTGAAGTGCCCAAACTCTCCGCATGCAAAGCATTGACGCGGGTCAGTGTTTGTTCTGGTCTAAGCAACTCCATCTCCTCGGGCTGTCAGAAGTCTCTGTCCACTTGCCTGGTTTGGCTGTTGGTATGGTGCCGCTCACTGTAATCCGCTACTACTAGCACCCGTTCGGATCGAACCTCCTCTCTCGAAGATCTATTATCGCTGGCTGTCCTCTATATCTCTTTCCACAAGTACAACTCAGTCAACCATATCCCCATACTCCCTGATCTTGAGGGCCACCAACTTTTCCCGAATAACAGGCCTTAATCCTTACTCAAAGTGCTTGGCCCTGCTGGCCTCAGTAGATATAAACTCCGTAGCATAACGGGATAGCTCGTAAAACCTCCTCTCGTACTCGGCCACCGTCATGCTGCCCTATAGTAGAGCAAGAAAATCTACCTTCATTATATCTCTAACTAATTCTAAAAAGTACTTGTCTTAGAAGATTTGGTCGAACTCCTCCCAAATGAGTGCATCAGTGTTCCTCCTTGTCTTTATAGAATCCCACAAATGGTCGGCCTCTCCCTCCAATAGATATGTCGCCAAGCCGACCCTAAGGTCATCGGCCACACCCATGCCGTCACCAATATTCTTCACTCGACGGATCCATCTATCCGCATCCAAGGGATTGGAGCTTCCTTGGAAAGTGGGTGGGCGTTGTCTTAGAAACTCTCGAAGAACGACCATTCTCCGATTCTCATCCCCGTTGCCCGGTACTTGGGCTAGTGGATGAGCTTCCCCATTGTTGTTGTTAGGATTGTTGTTGTTTCCATTCTAATTTTGTACCAGAGTGGTGAGCTCCCTTAAGCATTGGTAGATGTCGTTCATGGCATCGGGAGGTGGTGGTGGTGGTGGGTTTGCTTGGCCACCACAACCTCGTCCACGTCCACGCCTACCGTCCATCTTGCAAATCAATTCCCAATTTAGTTTCATTGATGTACAAGACATCCTAACTATACTTTTAATCTAAAGCATTAGACGTGTGTAGAATTTATATCAACGATTTTATTCCACCTAGTCCTACACTCTAATGGTAATCCATAACCTACAACTCCCATGTAAGACCTAAAGGCTAGGCTCTGATACCAAAATTTTGTAACGCTTCAAAACCCACCTTGGACGGTATTACAAACTAAAAACCATTCACATCATAACAACAACTAAATAATACATCCATAAAGAAATTTCATACATCTAAGGTAATCATTACAATCTAGTTCCCAAAAAAAACACGCCAAAACATGACGAATATATCCCCAAAAGAATATGATCCCAAAATAAGATAATTACATCCCCAAAGAATTAAACATAAACTCGCAGCGGAATTACAAAAGATTCTAGACTTCACAATATTTTCCAAAGTACATTTCCTAGTCTAGAATAAGAAGTAATGTTGTTCTAAGCATCCACCTCGGGATCAACATGCCCGTCTACAGGAATCTCCCAGTGTGCCGGTTCCTCAATTCCCAAATTCTCCTCCAGTACATAATCTAAAAAATATAGTTTGTAGGGGGGGTGAGCACTAAGCTCTGTAGCAATATTTCTCCTAAACTCGAACAAGGTTTAGAAAAGTATATAAAAATGGTCGGTCACCTTTCACAAATAACATATATAAATTTTAAAATAAAATTGAGACATTTAAGCAGATCTCAAGTTTAAGCAACAATAATAATTTAATGCATAAGTGAAACCAATATAAAACTAATAATCCATTCCACCATAAGCCGCTTCTCCCAAGTTCTTGCGGAATTCCATACTTCCCAAAATTTTTGTAGAAACTATTTCTAGTAGAATAAACAATAACTCATAACTTAAATATTTCACAACAATATATACATGTATCTTAACCATGATGTAAGGCATCCACATGAACCAACGCATTGAGTAACATCTAGCCCACACACACACAACCAAATCTTCTCAAAGATATCCAACCTTTAGGAAGGGCTTATACCATACCAATGACAATGACGTATCCAACCTAGGCATTAGTATACTAACCTTCCACCTCGATACCCGTGAGCAATAGGGGTATAGTCTTACCAAAGCACTAACCCTACTACGAGTGGTATAAAAAATTTAAACCCACACAGAGTATGAATAACATCTACCCACTTTACGATATCTCGTCAAAGGTCACCCATGGTCCTCCCACACTCATGAAAGATACAATACCAAACTCAATTTCTCAATTTACAAGCATATCTCAAAAATTCTCAAATTTATCATGTGACAATTTCAAAATCAATTAAGAAAAATACAAGAGATCACAACAACATTATTTTATTACTCCACACAAAGCACTATAGTTTCAAAATCAATAATAAATAAAAAATTTAAGAAGAAAATCCATCACTCTCCAAAAACTAGGGTTTTTAAAGCGAGAAAGGAGATTTCATGGTTATTCAACCTTAACTTGTGTAAAACATGATAATAATTGCAAGAAGACCAAGAAAAGATGATTTCATAGCAAATATATAAGATTTAGAGTCAAAAAATACATATATATTAGCCCTAGCATCAGTGGACAAGAATGGAAGAAAACCCCCTAAATTGATGTTCTTGAAAAGACTAGGTTTTGGTCTTCTTGAAGTTGAAATTCCCTTTGAACTTGTGTTTTTCTCTTCCTTTACTCCTCTCTAAGGTCTCCTAGGGTTTTAAGTGTTGAAATGGGGCTAAAGGGGTTGTCCTTAAGTATTTATAGTGAAAGGAAAGCCGGCTATTCGCAACTTAAAATTTTCAGATTTTTCGAAGACCTTCCGGATGGTTGTTCGTCGACCTTCCAGAAGGTTTGCCTATTTGATAAACCATTTTCATTAATCTTCCGGAAGGTTGTCAATGACCTTTCGAAAGGTTTTGTCTACTGGACAATCATCTTCCTTAACCTTCCGGAAGGTTTGTCTACTAGGCAAACATTTTCATCAACCTTCCAGAAGGTTTGTTATCGACCTTCCGGAAGGTTTTGTCTATTTTTCTACCAAAACCTAAATTTTTCATTTCCAATCCATTCCAAACCTTTCCAATTCCAAACCAAGCTTCTTCAACATGCTTTTGTACATCAAACCTATTTGGTATAAGTTTTATTACAACGATTTCATATATTTGCAAGCTAAATTAAGTTTTAACTACTATTTCCCAAATTTTTCCATATTAATATTTCAAAGGAATTAATAACTTGCTATATAAACCTACATACATATATAAAGATAAAGGTGTGGGGTTTACATCTGTTGGTATTACAACCTCCATTCCATAGGCAAGTGCGAAGAGTGTTTCACCAGTTGCACACCTCGACATGGTTCAGTATGAACACAATACGCTTGGCAACTCTTCCACACATCTTCCTTTTTCGCTCTCCAATCTCTTTTTGATTCCATCAAGAATGGTTTTGTTGGAAATTTCTGCCTGGTCATTACTCTAGGGTAAGCTGGTGTGGAATAATGATTCCGAACTCCATATTGCTTGCAAAATACTTTAAATGGACCACTTTCAAATTGAGTCCCGTTATCCAATACCAACACGGCAGGTATGCCGAATCTAGTGATAATACTTCTCCATATGAGCCTCCTTATGTCTGTATCCCGAATGTTTGACAAGGGCTCAGCCTCTACCCATTTTGTAAAATAATCTGTCGCCACCAAAAGGAATCTCTTATTTGCAGGAGCTCGTGGCAATGGTCCCACTATATCTAGTCCCCATTGTGCAAATTGCCATTATAATCACGGGAGAGAATGTTTGACAATGCATTACAAACTGCTGAGCATCCTTTTGCATGTAGAGCCACCAATATCCTTAGGAAAGGGCTCGGTGAGCCAATGACATACCACGGGTATGTGCCCCGTAGATGCCCTTATGAATCTCCGATAAAAAATCGTGGACCTCACTTGGGTGAACACACTTTAGGTTGGGTCAGCGACCGTAAAGTTCCCCTTTGGGAGATAGCCAGAATCTTGCTGCATTTAGACGAAGCTTATGTGTCTGTCTCCTATCTTTTGGCAAGCCTCCATCTCTTAGATAGGCGATAATTGTGTTCATCCAACTTAGTTGTAGATCGCCATTGAGGATCTCGTTCAGTGCTGTGGCTGCAATATTTGACTTAGCTTTTAACTCGATCATAACAATCATCTTGCTTCCCCCATCAGTTGCCAAAGCCAAAGCAACAAGTGCATCGGCGTGGGAATTTTGGGCTCTTCCTATCTGCTGAATAGAAAATTCTAGGATACAAGTCAACTCCCTCTTTTCCAAGGTGTGGTAGGCCTTCATTCTCTCATCCTTTGCCATGTAATCTCCTAATATCTGGCTTACGATGAGTTGTGAATCAAAATATATCTGAAGCTTTGCTATGTCTAAGTCGATAGCGAATCTTACTCTTGCTAGCAAGTCCTCATACTCCACTTCATTGTTTAAAGCTCAGAACCTAATTTTTATGGCTTTCTCCAATGCGTATCCTTATGGACTCCTTAACATAATCCCTATCCTAACACCTTTCTAGTTTGATGATCCATTAATGTACAGGCTCCATTTAGGGGCTGGGGTCTAATCGACGCATGCTTCTGACTCATCACTCAGCGTATCGTCTTGCTTAGGAGAGAATTCGACGATGAAGTCGGCTACAATGTGCCCTTTGATCACTGTCCTTGGTTCAAACTCAATATCATACTCGCTGAGCTCAACTGCCCATTTTGAAATGTACCCTAACAGGTCAGCTTTTTAAAATAGTGCTTTTAGGGGTTGATCTGTAAGGATGACGATTTGGTGTGCTTGAAAATAATGGCGCAGTTTCCTTGCTGAGCTCACTAGTGCTAACGCCAACTTCTCCAGCAGTAAGTACCTTGTTTTGGGGTCAAGGCGCTTCTTGCTGACATAATATATAGAGCTATGGACGAAATGATTATTTCTCATTAGAGGAACACTCACCGAGTGTTCGGATACTGCCAAGTATAGCAGTAGACGCTCCTTTGGTTCTAGGGACCGCAAGGATGGGTGGAGATGCCAGGTAGGCTTTTAGTTTAGTGAAGGCTTCCTCTCACTCCTGACTCCATACCATACATCCCTTTCTATTAATAAATTGGAAGAACAGTCAGCACCTATCTGATGCTCAGGAAATGAACCTACCTAGTGCCGCTGCTATCCTTGTTAGCCTCTGGACCTCCTTAGTGGTTTTCAGTGATTGCAGCTCTGTCAACACCCTTACTTGATCTGAGTTTACTTCTATCCCTCGGTATGTCACCATGAAACCAAGAAACTTTCTTGAGCCTACCCTAAACGCACATTTTGATGCGTTGAGCTTCATTTGATACTTTTGAAGGACATCAAAGGTCTTTCTTAAGTTGGAGGGGTGGTTGCTAACCTTTCGAATTTTTACCACCATATCATCGATATAAACTTCCATAGTATCTTCAATCATGTGTGAGAACATTCTGGTCACCAATCTCTGATACATTGCCCCCATATTCTTTAGCCAAAAGGCATTACCTTATAATAGTATATCCCCTCGGGCGTTATGAACACAGTCTTTTCCTGATCTTCATCGGCGAGTGGGATTTGGTGATAGCCTCTATATACGTCCAAAAAACTCATTCTTTCGTGCCCTACAGTTGCATTGACCAATTGGTCAATCTTGGGTAAGGAGAAATTATCTTTTGGGTATGCTTTGTTAAGGTCGATGAAGTCGACACACACCCTCCACTTTCTAATCTTCTTTTTTACGACCACGGTGTTGGTGAGCCAAGTTGGATACTAAACTTCTATGATAATTCGGCACTCAAGCAACCGAGCCATTTCCTCCTTCACAACCTCTTGATGCTGTTGTGCCAATCTCTTTTGTTTCTGATTGACAGGCTTAAAATTTGGGCCAACATTCAATCGGTGACATTCAATTTATGGGGAAATACCTGGCATCCCATTCGTGGTCCACGCAAACACATCGGCATACTCGATCAAAAGTGCTACAAGATCCTCTCGTTCTGCCAGCTGTAGTGTTCCGCCGAGTAGGAAGTATTTGTCTTCACATCCTTCCAGAGGTATTTTACATAGTCCTTTGACAGTTCGGTCCGTCGAGGCAATTGAATGGTCCTCGACCACCGCTCCATTGGAATTTAGTTGTTATTTCATAGCTTTGTCCATGGAACCATCAACTCTCACCTCATTGCATTCCTTTCCATTTACTGATGCCATCAAATAGGTTCATGAACTTACCTGATCTCTCTTGATGCTGACTATACCCTCAGTTGAATGGAACTTGAGGACTTGGTGTAATGTTGATTGTACCGCTCTTATCTTATGCAACCAGTTGCGTCCCATGATGACATTATATGTCGAGACGGTGTCCACTACCAAGAATTCTGTCATAACTCCAATTGGCCCTACTCGTATAGGAAGAGTAATCTTTCCTTTTAGAATGACCGTCTTTCCACTGAACCTTCCAGTGGAGTATTGGCCAGTTTGAGATCTTCCTATTTAAGTCCAAGCTTTTGAAAAAGATCTATATACATAATTTCAAAGAGCTCCCTTGATCGATCAGCACTCGCTTTACATCAAAATTTGTAATTCGTAGAATGACCACGAGAGCATCATTATGGGGCTGGTGAATCCCAATTAGATGTAGCTCGGAAAAGCTTATGGTTCCTCCTAATTCATCTAGTTTCAACTTTTTGTTTTTAATCTCTAGGTCATCCTCAATTCATAGGCCTCTCTTTCTTTGGCCTCTTTTTGAATGTAGACCCTTGCCAAGTTGTTGGTCGTCATTTGAGGATTTGTCACCACATGAATGACTTTGATAACACTTGCTACTGTAGTTTAGTCCTGAGGGTTGGCTCCTCCATTCGAAACCCTGTTACCTCTTGGCTCAATAAACTCAGAGAGATGACCAGTTTTCACCAGTTCCTCCAAGTGCTGATTCAATGATCGACAATTCTCAATCATGTGTCCTATGTCTCGGTGGTATGAACATCTAAAATTCGGGTTTATTTTGGTTGGGTCACCTAAAATTTTGTTGGGCCACTTGAAGTAGGGCTTCCCTTTTATCTGAGTCAATATCCTGTAGATTGGTTCTTTAAATACAGTGTTCACCCAATAAAGGGAGATTTAGAGGGGGGCCCATCCTTCTCCTTTTTCCTCCTAGTGTCCTTGTTTTTTCCGTGAACCTTTCCTTGCCGAATTGCTTTTTTCTGAACTGCTCCCTCCCTGCATCTCTCGCTAAGTCATCGTCTACTTTGGCATATTTTTCTATCCTAGCCATGAGCTCTTCTATGTCCAAGGTCGGCCCCCTTGTAAAGGACTGGTACAATGGGTGTTCTTTAGGTAACCCTATTTTGAATGATGCCACCGCAATCTCTGGGTTATAGGCTTCAATTTCGTTTATAGTTTCCCAGTAACGGTGAGCATATATTTGAAGGGTTTCGCTGTTCTTTTTCTTCAACATCAGTAATGCTCCAACATCTTTAGGTTGGTGGCTGCTAGTGATGAATCTAGCAGTGAACTACTCGGCAAGTTACCCCCAATCGTCTATAAAATTTTTGGGCAGACTATCAAACCACTTCATGACTAATTCTCCAAGGCTACTCGGGAAAATGGTGCATAGTACGGATTTGTTCTTCGGTGGACCGTTATCAACTGCATATAATGACAGATGTGTAAAGTTGGGTCTGTTTTACATTTGTAAAGCTTAAAGTTTGGGACTGTGAATTTGATAGGGATTCTGCCTTGCTCAATCCACCTGGTGAAGGGTGAATTATTGGATCCTCTGCCGTATTCTCCTGTGGCCCTCCTAGCTAGATCCTTAGCCGACCTTCGCTCTGGCCTTTTGAGTTGGCTGTCAAGCTAATCAGTAATGAATTGCTTCTATTCCTCATCATTTCTAGATTGATGTCTCTTCCTCTTGTCTCTTCTTCCGGGGTTTCCTCCCTTCCACTTCGCTTATTTTTTTTGGTCTTCGACTGACCAATCCCATTCCTTCGTCTTGCCTCATCTCGAGTGGATTTGTCCCTCGCCCTTCTCAATTTAGACTTTAGCTCCTCGTTTTCTCGCCTTAAGTATTTTTCCCTGGCATAAGCCCTCTTAAACATCTTATCGTGTGCGTTAATTCGGTCTTGCAATGATTGTGTCAACTTAATGATGCCTGGGTTTTCCCCCTTGGTATAGTGGGATTCGCCCCACATTGTGTTGCCCTGATCTTCGTCTTGAGGTGGTCTGAAACTTGCCGAAGAAATTTAATCATTTTCCCATGGTTTATCCGTGCTTTCGCCGATATCCTTCCTAATGTCAGAGTTGGAAGGGAAAGACACTTGGTATTCGGGTTCTCAGCCCTACTGTTCGTCATGGGCTCTTGGTGATCCAAAAGTACTCTTTAATCTTGTCATTTGGCTTTTTGTTCAAGAGGTTTTCCCATAGACAGGGCCAAAAATTGTAAGGGGAAAAAATGGGATTACCTTACGTAACACTTTTTTCTAAGTTTGAATTCAAGCATTTTCAATTCCTCCCTACAAAAGGAATAAACTGTCAAGGATCAAAATGCTTCAATTGAAGGCACACCAATGCTTAAGTCAGTAATTGAAGAATTAATGAGAATGCAGAAAGGATTCAACATACCTTCATTGTGCTTCATTCATTTCTTTTATAATGATTCATCCCACTGGGGTTTCGGTATTAGACGTTGTAAGGTGGCACACCTTGCTTTAATTCAGGGTTTTCATTTGGAAACTTGCAGGAATTTCTTTTAATGTTCTTCCTATTGACTAGCTCCTTCTCTTCCAATAATCATGGTCCAACTATATCAATCCCTTGATTGTGGTGATTCATTTAAGGTGAGATTTGTTTAAACGTTGAGCTCAGTTCTACCGAGGCCATGCACATAGAGCTCGGTTCTGTAGAAGCCGAGCTGTTACTTCTTTTTTGCTGAGCATATGATAGCTCGGTAGGTTGCTTTGTTGATATTGACTCACCATTCCCTCATGTGTTTTGATAAGGTCATCATCACGTGGGCGTATTTAATGCTCATTGCACGTGTTATAATTCCTAATGCTCCTTCAAAAAAAATTTTACTTTTGTTGAAATTTTATAGTAGCATAGATTCAGTAGAGCCACCTAAGATATCAAATTAATTGACCTGCATCTGAGTGGGACAAGAAGGAGATTAGTTGAGGTGCACAAAAATTGACCCAAATACCCCTGATAGTTGGAAGAAAAATATCAGATTGACATATTTTTATGATGCAAACACGTCTAAAATTAATAATTGTATCCTTGAAATATTGGGTTTTTTTATTAACAATGCAAATATTCAATCACGTGATTGTAATTAGTAGCCTAACCACTGATTGTAATTAGTAGCTTAACCACGTGATATTCAATTACGTGATTGTAATTAGAAGCCTAACCATGAGAGAGAGAGAGAAAGAGATGTCAAAGTCTACTCTTAGTTGAGTCTAGGTTGTGAACTTGTAATTGAGAATGCTAGTGGACATGCTATGAATGTAACTTATTGGTCTCATTAAATTTTGGTTATCCAAGTTTTTATATCACATTATATATGTTGATATCAAGGAAACACCTGAAAAAGCAAGTTAAAGATCAAAGAAATTCTGGGAGTTGATTTTTTGACGCTTCACTTAGAATTAATGTGAGGAATTGGGAACCAAATTGCTTATTACTTGTTTGCATCGCCTTTCCTCTCTTTTCTAGACTGCAAGTTACCATTGTGGGACTTTTATCCCTTAGTTTGATTTGGGGTGACTCTCGAGTTTTTAGATCTGAGGTGGAGGTAGACGAGTCTTTTGAGTGGGACTATGGATGTCACACTTCGGATTGCCCAAGGATGTGAAGTATAATGCTCCGTATCACACGAGCACAATATACGATAACAAAAAATAACAAATAACAAACTCAGCCCAACCCACATACAAACACAATTTAACATCCCTTAATATTAATTACATAAAATCTTAACTCTAAGATAGATGGGTTGGAAAATAAGTACTTTGATATGATTGAGCATAAAAAGAACCATTATTTTATATATAAATATAATGTAGAACGTTAAACTGAAAGAGTCAAGTATGATAATAGTTAAGCAATACCAATACAGTGTCACATCGGAGAGCAAATATTCTAATTGAACACTCAGGGTCACTACAAGCCATACAATCAAAACTTTAGGGGACTTGCACTATAAGGAATATATGCTTCCTAATCAAAATTCGGCACCCAAGTTCGAATACCAGGTAGGTCGTCCAGACATTTAGGAACACAATGAAACCATCTACGGTCTCAAAATGGAACGTAAGCCCTCTACCACTCGATCTTATGTGCACTTACATTTCATATAAAAGGATCCCAAAGTTCCGAATCAATACAAAAATTTCAAATAATTGCACAATGCACATTTCAAAAAACAGGGTATGAATTTTCAATACAAAGGGAACCACTCAATCATGAGTTTATACACATTTAAACATCATTAATAACATAATGAATACATTTGGAAAGAGTTATAAAATTTTTGCCTATTTCGGAATTAAAAAACCCCATCTTGGTTCATGTGTTACTTGGAAACTGCAAAAAAGTAGAATAGTGAACTTTTTTTGTGAAATTTCACACATAAGTACATTTTAACTATTAAAAAAAAGTATATGAAGTTACTTTAGTCAAATTTCTCAAAAATTAGGTCAAATTGGAACCTGAAGGGCAAAATAGTCATTTCACACAACATTTGCATCAAATATTGGATTTGAGATTGGAAGGTCCTGGGACCTTCCTTGGGAAGAAGGAAGGCTAACCCCACCAACCAAGGGTGAAGCATCCACCCTACACAATCTCATGCATCGTCAGGGTGGGGTGGGCTGGCTCCTGGCCATTCTTCTTCTTCCTCATTTTTTTTCATTTTTAACCTAGTTTCTTCTGAATTTCCAGCAAACCTCCAAACTTCATCCATTTTGGTCTAACTCCAAATTAGGCCAAACACCTTCAAACCAATGTCAATTTACTCTCTATACATTCTAGTTTCAAACCCTATAGGCCTCCTGCTTCAAATCCACACCATACTCCACGAATTTGAGGTCAAAGTAGACCAAAAAGACATTTTAGATTCCTTGACCTCAAATTAGCTAGACCTAACCTTTAAGATTCAAAGTATTATGTTTTATTCATCTCAACTTTACAAACCACACACATAGCTCTAGAACTTGAAGACCCGCTCTACTACAACTGAAGAAAACATACCAATCCTTAGTTAGAAGAAAAACCAATAATTCCATGCTACCCATTTTGAAATCCGAAACCCACTTCACACTTTAAACTCAAATTTGACCATAACTACTCACACAATTGAAAAACTAAGAAAACCAATGGATTATTAGGGTAGAAATTAGGCTTATCTTGATTCCTTTTGCACTCAAAACAGTCTAAAACCAAAAAACCTGAATGTGTTCTTCCCCTAATTGGTTGAGTTCCCACATGAACCTTAATTCGTCTAGTTTGGCGACTCGACTGATTTCCCACAACTTACTCAACACATCCAACACTTACAGTCAAGGCCACATCCTCAAGATCGGACATGACTATCGGAACCTGACTACCGAGACATCAGTCATCACATTGGAGCTGAGTTGAAATGGTCAAATATACTAAGTTGGAGAGCTGTCGAGATGGTAAGTTGAAGATCTCCCGAGCAATAAAGCCACACTTTTTGAGCTCCGTAGGTGCTCTATTTTTACAACCAAATCTAAGGCCATATTTTGTATAGTAATATACATAACTTATGTCCCCCTCATCGTCTGGCTGACGTAGTAAGCCATGCGTTGAACCTTATCTCTTTCACTTACGAGGACAACACTGGTAGCCTCATCTGATACTGCTATATATAGATATAAATTTTCTCCAGGCTCTAGTCTCACCAAGAGTGGAGACTTGCTAATATATTCCTTCAAGGCTTTAAAGGCTTCTTAAGATCTTAAAGAAGGGCTGATACTTATGACTAGTTAAGGAAATGAACCTATCTAGGTTTTCATTCTTCCATTCAGCACCTGAACCTTCTTGTTGCTCCTTGGTGACCACATATCTAAGACTGCCTAGATTGTTTTTAGGTTTTCCTCTATCCCTCTTTGAGTTATCACAAAACCCAAGAAGTTTCCTAAGGAGATCCCGAATGAGCACTTAGTGGGGTTAAGTTTCATGTTATATCTCCTAAGAACTTTGAAAGCTCTCTTCGGGTGGCCAATGTGTTCAAGCTTGGAGGCTTTTGACGAGCATGTCATCCACATACACCTTTATGGTACTTCCTATGAGTACCTTGAACATTCGGTTAACAAATTCTTGTTAGGTCGCTCCTGCATTTTGTAGCCTAAAGGGCATTCCCTTATAATAATAAGTTCCTCCCTCAGTGATAAAGGAAACATTCAATTAACAAATTTTTGTTAGGTTGCTCCTACATTTTGTAGCTCGAAGGGAGTTCCCTTATAATAATAAGTTCCTTCCTCGGTGATAAATGTATTTCAAAATAGTTAGTGGACTACTTCTAGCTCATTCACTGGCTGGGATCAGTTGTGTTAGATCATATTTTTTCAGTGACTAATTTTGTGGATTTTATTATAAATTCTCAACATTTTTCATGGTCATTATACTATCAAGTTGAAGATTCAAAAGAGCCTTTGAAGGGAGGATATCAAGCATTAAAGTAACATCATTCAACCTCTGCATGCACATTCATGCTTAGGACAAAGGTAATGCCCTAGAAACCTAAGATGAACCCTTAGTTACTTTTAACTTATGATGGTTAGGATGAAAATGAAATTGTAAGTAATTTGTGTATGACTCCTAGATGATTTCTAAAAAAAAAAAAAGATTTTCTAAATACTTTTGTGTTTTGAAAGCATAGATTGAGTCATTATTGTACCCCTCTTGAGCAACACACTTTAGTGCTCAATAGGACTAGTTTTTGCTTGGTTTTCTACCTCATAAAATCGATAAGGACTGAGGTATGATCACTAGACTTGGCTAGAGTGGTATCTTGATGACTTAGGAAATTAGACGAGAAAAGGCTAAAGAGGAATAGCATAGAGCTCGCTAAAGCGGTATGCTCGAGCGGTGATCATATCTTGGACATGATGGAAACATAATTTTCATTCAAGTGCCAACTGCCCTATAACCGCCCTCCCATCGATTGAATTTTCATTCACGAATCTAAGTTTTCTTATTTACTAAGACAACCCTAACCTATAAATAGGGAGAGACATTCCCATAGTTAGGTTAAGCCTCTTATGAGATCAAGAGAGCAAAAATTTCTACTACCTTGAGAGCTTTCACCACTAACCTAGATCCTTAATTCAAAGGCTACCACTAAAAATTATACCTAACCTAAAAGTTTGGTGTTGAAGATCTTAATGGTGTAAACCAAACTCATTGGTGTGTACATATTGGGAATCGTTGGCATACACATGATTGCTTAAGGCCTAGACTAATTGTGCGATAAAAAAGTCCAAGTGAAGCTATACTAGACGTTGAAGAAGGGTCTTTGATAGAGAAACAAAAAGAAAATGAACATCTAACTATGAAATTGGTTGGGATATAAGGCTCGCGTACTTGAATCAAGAAGATTCCCCGCAATTTTTTTTTACTGAGGATTTTCGTGTCAACAAATCACTTGTGTTATTTATTGTTTATTGTACACACTTGTGATTATGAGCACACACTTGCACTATGTATTTGTTGATTTGATTGATTAAATTTGTATCCATACATAGTTGTGCATTGGATTCAAATTTGGGATCACCGAGAGATTGATTGTGAATGAATTAATTCAAGATTAATTAAAATCAATTGACATAGTTAATTTGGATTGTGGTGACTAAAGGGGTTCTCACATTAATTGCTATATTTTTTATTCGATCATTTATTTGTAATTAGCTAATTTCATGAAGTCTATGTAAATTTCAACCAAATTCCATGGTCATCAAGCTTCAAAAATCAAGATTTGTAAGAGACAAAGGAAAGGAAAAATATTGGTCTTTTACTCCAGCTACCACCACCCTATGACTGCTCTCCTACTGCTCGAGTGATTGACGCGAATCTATATTTTCTTGGTTGCTAAAAAAAATCTTATTTTGTGTCTATATATATGAGGCTATGTCTGAAACCTAGGATAAGCCTCTCTAAGAAAGAATAGACCAAAAATTTTCTAGTGTACTTCAAGAACAACCCTAGATCCCTACGACCAAAGGCCAAACATCTTGATTCTTTCATTCAACCTCACACATTGAAAAAGAAGATCTTACTTGGTGTCAACCAAAACTCACTTGGAGAAGAGTGTAAACTGAGGTATTAGGTGTGAAGTCTTGAAGATTGCTCAAGGCCTAAATGAACTGTGTGGCAGGGAGTTCAAGTGAAGCTAGCCATAACGTTGAAGGGGGGCCTTTGGTAGAGATATCTACGAAGGAAAGGAACATCTAACCATGTGAATTGGTTGAGGTATAAGACTCAAGTATTTGTAAATTGACTTTGAGTTGATTAGGCTTTGGTGAACCAAGAAGGCTCCCCATTATTTTTCATGGGAAGGATTTTGTGTCAATAAATCACTTTTATTATTTATTACTTTTGTGTATACACTTGTGATTTGATGCACACATGGACACTATGTATTTGATGAATTGATTGTTTAAATTTACATATCACATATAGTTAATTGATTGGGTTTGTGTTTCTTTGGTTGGGATCACCACGCAAGATTGAGTGCTAATCAACTAATTAATAAAATCAATATACTAATCTACATGGGTGTTTTGGGTTGTTCATGTGAAAATAGGTTCTCATCATTAATTGCTATATTTGATTGAGAAGAGGTAATTGTTGTAGATATAGGTTAAAATTGGAGGTCATCCAAACTTAATTTTAAATTAACCTATTCACCCCAATCTAGGTCTAGCATGTGATTACTCATGTATAATTGAGTGAAAAGATCCTACACGTGAAGTGTTGTATTTTTTCCACATCTTTGTGGGACGAGGTAATTATAGAGGTTTAGGTTTTTATTGTTAATCAATTGCGTCAAAATTGAAAAACCTATTCATTCTCCTCTAGGTACAGTTTCTATTGCTCCATGCATATAATCGTGAGAGAAAATCCACATCAGGTTTTCCCTCCCAAAACAACAGCTGGCATCAGAGCGTTGTTGCCCTAAGATCATAAACTCTTGTAGAAATTTCTGTGTATTGCTTGAATATCTATTTGAAAATGGTTGTGTCATGAGTTGTGTCTTGTGGTTTACACTGTTTGAAATCCCAAATGGGTATTTCATGGTACTTTGACAATGGTTATTCTAGCCACATGATTGGAGAAAGTGTAGTGGTTTGGTAGGTGTCAACTTTTTCATGTCTAATGGTTGGAGAAGTGTAGTGGTGGGATGGTTACATTTAGAGACTATAGTATCTCCAAGGTTGTTGGAAAGGGTTCCATTCAACCCATTAGACATGAAAAAGTCGGATAATGTCATTTACGTGGAAGGTTTGAAGGCTAACCTAATAAGTATTAACCAGTTGTGTGATGACGAAAATGTTGTACACTTCATGAGAGACAAATGCATGGTATTGAATGATAAATTGGATTATCTTTTAGAAGGGGTTAGGTCAAGAGATAATTGTTATTGCACATCTTCAAATCCTTCATTATTGTGTCATAGGGTGAGTGTTGATGAAATCACACTATAGCACCAATGGTTAAGTCACATGAACTATAAGGACCAAAATTGAATCATAAGCAAGGAGCTTATGAGGGGGATACCTAATTTGAGTAAGTCTTCTACCAAAGTGTGTGGTCTGTACCAATTAGGAAAACAAAGAAAAGTCCCTTACAAAAAATTGAAGACTATCACAACTAAGAGATCCCTAGAGCTCATTCATATGGATCTCATGGGTCCTAGGTTGTAAGGGGTACTTCTTAGTAATGGTAGATAATTACTCTAGGTATACTTGGGTTGTATTCTTGAGAGATAAATCTTATGCTTTTGCAAGCTTTCAAAATATTTGTAAGAAAGCTCAAGTTGAACGAGGTGAAGCCACAAGTAAAATTGTTTAGAATTCGAAGTGATCACGGTAGAGAATTTGATAATTCTGACTTATATGCTTAATGTGATAAACATCGCATTTACCATGAGTTTTCTGCACCCAAGATCCCACAACAAAATGGCACGCTGGAGACAACGAATAAAGTGATTCGAGACATGACTCAGATCTTGATTCATAGCAAGGGGTTATCAGAAAGGTTTTGGGTTGAGGCAATAAACACCTTGTATTATGCAATCAATTACATAGTTCAAGGTATCGGTCGAGTCCGATACGACTCGACTGAGTCATATCAGATATGACTCGGTCATTGATGAAATGATAACGATACGCAAATCACAAGATTGGCGAGTTTAACTACTATCGGTGATATATCGGCGATATCTCAGACATCTTGGCTAAATTCAAAGGTGTCGGTGAAAACTCAGTTCAACTCGGGTGACTCCTATCAGAATCTTTTCGAGTCGATCACGACAGTGAAAAAATCCCCCCATATCTGCGATAAATCTACGATAAAGAGCAAAAGTCCAACACCTGTGTCACCCACACCTCTGTAAAAGCTTAAAACACTCAATCGAAAGACTCGAAACCCATGTGAAAATTGCAGAAATCACATCAACCCTGAAGCAACAAACCCCTATTAAAACCAAGAATACTAAGGATTCTACATACCTGTAGATCAAACCCTGAAGTATCTTCTTCATTTGGTCTTGTATTGTTCGATTATTTGTCATGACGATCTTCTTCGATTCCTTGTTGAGACGATCTTTTCGAGTCTTTGTTGAGACGATCTTCTTCGGTCTCTGTCGGTGAGGGACCATGGTAGTCTCTCTGTCTGCACCTCTCTTTCTCTCTTTGTTGTCGTGAATGAGAAGTGAAAGACGATTTCTTCGTCTGAACTCTGAAGACTCTGAACCGAAGAGGAAGAGGTAAGTAGGTAGGGGGAAAAAACTCTTTAAATGCTATCTGTTTTTTTTTTTTTTGAACTGAGTATTTATATATTTATATTTATCTTAAAGGTAACATAAAAGTCTTAGTTCAATTGGGTGGAGTTGCAAATTGTCATGTTACAGGTCATTGGTTCGACTCCTCCAAGGCTCCAACATATTGTTTTACATTATTTTAGTTATATTTACGTTTAAATTACTTCAGAGATACAATTGAGTTCCATTCATCCAGAAATGCAACTGTAACAATTACGTTATTGTTATATTTAAATTACTTATTTATGTGTTTGTATATTTATATTTGTCTTAAAAGTAACATAAAAGTGGTAATCCAATTGGGTGGAGTTGTAAAGTGTCATGTTGTAGGTCACTGGTTTGACCCCTCCAAGGCTCTAACATGCTACTTTATAATATTTTAGTTACAATTATATTTAAATTACTCCAAAGATGCAGAGATGCAATTGGGTTCTATTCCTCCATAAATGCAAATGTTACAATTACATTATTGTTATATTTAAATTATTTTTATTTATATTATAAGTATTGTTTTTTAAAATTATAAAGTTAATGTAATTAGATACATTAATATTTTATAATAATAAATGAGTGAATATAAGTTCTATTTTTTTTTTTATAAAAAGTATATGTTATATTTCAAATTATGTAAAAAAAATTTTATGTAAAATTAAATGTTACAATTAATTTTTTTTATATTTAAACTATTTCAATCAATTGCATGTTACTTATTTAATTATTTGGAATTTGTGACATTGTAGAATGGCTCCTAAACAACACGACATTGGTTGGAAACACGCAACACCTGTTAGTGGTGATCGACGAATTACAAAATGCAACTATTGTGATAAAATAGTTCATAGTGGCATTACTCGAATGAAACAACATATTGCACATATATCCGGCCAGGTGAAAGGATGTCAATGTGCACCAAAAGAAGTGTCACAATTCTTGAGACAACATCTCAATGATTGTAGTAAAGAAAGAGCTTTTGTAAAAATGAAAAAAGAACGAATTATACAATCATCACGAGATGAAGATTTTTACAACCTGGATGATGATGATGATGATGGTGAGAATCAAATTGAAGAGGGTGATTTTGAAAGAAGACAGTTAAAGCATGTAATGAAGGAAAGTCGTCATATGGCTTGGATAGAAGAAGAGGGTCATAGGCACTCTGTATCAAATGCAAGCAGTCATTCTACTAAGGGTCAGTTTTTTGGTGTTGGATCATCACAACCATCAGGCTCAGGAATCAAGCGCAGACCGCCACATAGCTATAGCGTAAAAGAAGGTGCCAACATACCTGTAAGTGGCATTGATCCGTACATGTTTCTGTCTAAACAAAAGTCAGTAAAAGGCATGTTCTCAGGTGAGAACCTAAAAAAAGTGGAAAAAACTATTTCAAAGTTCTTCCTCTTCAATGCAATACCATTCAATGCCCCTTACTATCAGTCAATGATTGACACTATTGCGGATGCAAGTCCAAGAATAAAGGGCCCCACAGGATATCAAATTGGTAGTTCTTATTTGGAGGAGGAGGTTCAAGAGCTTGATGTGTATATTTCCTCGATGAAGGTAAAATGGTCTCAGTATGGTTGCACAATCATGTTTGATGGGTGGAGTTCTAGAACAAAGAAACTCATTATCAATTTTATGATTTATTGCGACTATAATATGATTTACCATACTTCAGTTGATACCACAAATATTTCAAAAACTGCTGACTATGTTTTTTTCTCTTACGGATAAAGTTGTTGATGAAATTGGAGAAGAAAATGTAATACATTTAGTAACCGACAATGAGGCAAGCTTTAAAATAGCTAGTAAGATGTTGATGGATAAAAGGAAACATCTATTTTGGTCTCCTTGTGCAGCCCATTGTATCGATTTGATGCTAGAAGATATTGGTCATATGAAAGTAATCAAGGAGACCATAGATGATGCTAAGAGATCACATCCTTTATCTACAACAGCCTCAAAGTGGTCAAATTAATAAAGCAACATACTAGTGACAGAGATTTATTGATGCCAGGTATAACATGATTTGCCACTGAATTCATCGCCATTGAAAGTCTTATTCGTTATGAATCGGACTTGAAAAGAATGTGCACCACTGATGAATGGCGTGAATTCAACAAAGACAAAAAAAAAAGGAGAAAAACAAGAGATATAATCTCAAACCTGATTTTGACTAACCAATTTTGGAATAAGGCTAAAGAAGTTTAATCTGTCATGGAGCCTCTTGTGAGGGTCTTAAAGATAGTTGATCAAGACAAAAAAAAATCGATTTTATCAATTGTCTATGAGGCAATGAACAGGGCTAAGCTAGTCATACAACAGTCAGTCAAAAATAGGAGAAAATATTGGGCCGTGATTGAGAAAAGATGGGAGACCCAATTCCATAGACACTTGCATGCAATAGGTAAAAGTATTTTAAAATATAATTTTTTCATTGTGTATTAGCTTGTAAAATATTATAGTTTTCCACTAACCTACATTAAATTGTCAAAAAATTTGTAGCTTATTTCTTAAATCTAGTTTTTCAGTATTCTAATCAATTTTTCGACCATCCTGAGGTAAGATCTAGTTTGAAAGAGGTTATTAAAAGATTAGAACCAGATTTAAATAAACAAGTAAGGGAAATGAATGAGGTGTGACGATTTTTGATAATATTTATTATAATATGTATATGTATTGGTCGCATACGTAATACATTACACAATAAATTGCAGATCAAATAATATACTGCAAACATGGGGAGTTTGGAAATGCACTCACTAGGAAAGCTGTACATGCCTCCCTTCAAGGTTTATTATTTAAAATATATGTATTTATTAAAATATCATTTGTTACTCTTATGGACAAATACTAATATTGTACATTTTTTTTGTAGCTGAATGGTGGATCAATTATGGTGAAGAAGCTCTCCATATACAAAAAATTGCAATCAAAGTCTTAAGTCAAATATGCTCATCATCAGGGTGTGAAAGAAATTGAAGTACATGGTCGCTAATCCATCCAAAACTTCGCAACCGAATGACAATGAAAAAGCTACATAAGCTAGTTTTTGTGCACTACAATATGCGGTTGCGAGTTAGAAATTTGACGTATTAGCGTGAAAATGATGATTTTTATAATTCAATTAATCTAAACCACATTTTTAATGACGAGGACATATTAGATGAGTGGATAAGAGAGGGGGAGGAATCAATTTTACCACCTGATAACTTAGGTTGGTTGGATGAAGGTATTTGTGACATTGAAGAAGGTGGAAGTGGAAGAGATGTAATTGATGAAGGTGACACTAATACAGATCCAACATCTAGCAACTATGCCACTACCAGAAGATCTGGAAAAGACACGAGGCCAACCAATAATGGTAAAAAGGCTATGAGAATTTTTGTCAGTTCTAGTGATTCTTTTTCTTCTGATGATGATAATGATAATGTTGTTGATACTTATAGTGGTGGTAGTACTACTGATGATGATGATGCTAGTAATCATGGTGGAGATAATGATGAGGGCAACAAGAGTGGTGGTGGAGGGACTACTAGAGATGGTGGTGATACTCAATTAGTTGGCGGTATGTCTTGGGCACAGGGCTAAGACAATTATTATGCCACATAAGATACAGACCATGGATATCGATCAGGGAAAATTAAACAACGAAGGAATTTAAACTCTTCCATTGGTGATGATTATTCCAATAGATGCCACCATCATTCACTTGGTCGACAAGATATTGATGATCATATGCAGAGTTTGGAATTGACATCACATGAAGGATACATGCCTTATGGACATCATCAAAGTAGTGGTATAGAATCTATCTATGCACATGGATCATATGGATATGGTATCCCTTCGCAGCTTCCGAGGTCTACTAGTACTTATAGTACTGGGCATTATGGTCATCGCCTTACGCATCTTGAGAGATCTACTCGTACTAGTACATGTGGCTACTATGATCATGTTCCAAGGAGACATCATGATGGATCTTCTAACACGACATCAGATAATGTCAACTTTTATGGATATGATCCGTCTTCTGCTAGTAGTGGCCGTGAATATCATGGTTTTGGGTACTAGCAGCATGGGAACCAGCCAATATAACCTCCACAGTCACACTACTATGATAATGGGTCATCTAGTCAATCAACTCAACCAACCCAATCAGACCTGTATTCACACTTATACTCTTATCTTTATGGTGGACAATATCCTAATTTGTATTATCCTAGAGACAATAACGACGATTTTGAGTCTCATCATCGTTCAATGTGGCAATGATTATGGCTCAATATGTTCTTAAATGCATACATTGAACATTGATAATGATAATTATTTTTGGTACCAATTTTATGTTTCATTTTAATTATGTTTAATGTGTTTTTGGATGTATTATGGACATATGATGCATGAATGATGATGTCTATATTTTTAGAATTTTCTATAGTTTTTTAAAATTTTTGTAGAGCTTTTATCTTGCGTTTTGAGCGTATCGACCGATACCACGCTGCGACCGATGTGTATCAGCACCCTTTGAGTCAATGGTCGATACCGCGACTTTGAACCATGGTCAATTAGGTTTACCTCAAGCCAAACACGTCTTAGAGCCCATATGAAATCTAGAAGGGAAAAAAGTCTAACCTAAAGTATTTTCAATTCTTTGGGAGCAAAATGCTACATTTTTAGAGATAGAGAAAACCTAGGAAAATTTGGCTCTCAGAGTGATGAGGGGATTTTTTGGGATATTACATTAATAGTCGAGCTTTTAGAGTCTTTAATTTGAGAACTCTACTATTATGGAATCCATAAATGTGGTCATTGATGACGTAGGAGAGGACTTTGTGCATGAGAGATAAGAGGATGAGGCAATGACTGAGTCAATAACCGAAACCTTCTTCTACCCCTCAAAGAGGAAATAACCTTCTCACCAACCCAACAACTTCGCGGGTTCAGACTAGGCATACACCTAGTGGTATTCTTGGAAACCCAAACAAAAGGGTGAAGACTAGGAGACGACTTGTAGATGAGTTGGACCAAACTCCTATGTTTCCTTGTTTGAACCTAAGAATGTGGGTGAGGCCCTTGAAGATGAAAATTGGCTCATTTCAATGCAAGAAGAGCTAAATCAATTTAGATGGAGTGATGTTTGGAACTTGTACCGAGGCCTAAAGATAGTAACGTAATTGAAACAAAATGGATCTACAAAAAAAATAAGATGAAAATGGTGTATTTATTAGGAACAAGGTTAGGGTAGTTGCACAAGGGTACACCCAAGTAGAACGAATAATCTTTGGTAAGACTTTTGCGCCAATAGTTAGGCTAGAATCTGTGAGATTAATTTTTTCCATAGCTTGTCACATAAAATTTAAGTTGTACCAAATGGATGTCAAATGTACATTTTTGAATGGTTTCCGTCAAGAAGAAGTATATGTCGACCAACCAAAGGGTTTTGAAGATCCTCATCATCCTAGGCATGCATTTAAACTGAAAAAAGCACTATATGGTTTAAAACAAGATCCAAAGGCTTGGTATGAAAGGTTTTCTACTTATCTCTTGAAATAAATGTTTTCTATAGGTAGTGTAGATAAGAATTTAGTTGTAAAGAGTGTTAATGGTGAATTTTAATTACTCAGGTATGTGTTCATGATATTGTCTTTAGTTCTAGATGTGACTCTCTTGGTCATAAGTTTAGTGAATTGACAAAATCTGAATTTGAAATGATCATATGATGGGTGAACTAACTTACCTTCTAGGCTTGCAAGTTAAACAAATGGATAATTAAATTTTTGCCTAACAATCTAAGTATGCAAAAGACCTAGTTAGGAAGTTTTGGTTAGAGTTAGCCTTACGTTCACTGATGAGTGCTTGACAAATTTTCTTGTTGTTTTCTAACTTATAAACATCAACTTTTAGCATGTATAGTATATGAATAACGGAGAGTGTCACTCTCCTAGGGATGATGTCAAAAGAAAGGGCAACGGAATGGTGGATGAATGAGATTTCAAATGTGAGTATGTGTGAACAAAAGTGCTCCCCAAGCGCAAGGAGACTTTCACGGATCGTGTTTTACTTGGTGGTATTCCAAGGTCGTTTCCACGGGGAAGGAAGTAAACCGAGGGGAGGTGATTTTGGGAGAAAGAAAGTGTAAAATCTTTGATTGTTGGAAGTTGTTTGGTGAAGTTGTTTTGATGCTAGTAAAATGAGAAACAAATGTTGGCAAATCCAAGAGGTCACTCCAATAGGAATACCGTCTCAACTCGAAAACCTCCTCCAATAGAGCATGAATGAACGATTGATTCATGGGAAGCTAGGGGTAAGATTGGTGAGTATCTAAGCATAAACTGTGACTAGGCCTACGGAATATCAAAGACTCACCAAGTTATCCACCCTCAACCCAGTCAAACAGAACCATTGAACTCTGAAAAAGGGGAGGAGAATGAGTTGAAATAGTATACCCAAGTGGAGGTTCCTCTTGGTTTTGCCAACTAAGAGATTTAGCTATTCATGCTTAAAATAAAGACAACAATATGATGATAAGACATTATGAAAAAATAAAGACTAAAGCTAAGCATAAACGAATTGCATAAATTTAACTTCCGGATAACCACCTCTTACTAAAGATTCGATGAGAAACTACTCACTCTTCATGGCTTTGTTAAAACTAGAAAAGTGAGTGATGCTCATCCTTCCAAGTAGAGGAGTTACAAGGTAACACATTTTACACAAGGAGCCGATCTTCAACAAAGAATGAGTGAATCACGTTCCACCCTTCACGGCTATGGTAAAGCTCTAGAAAAGTGGAAGAGTTTCACTCCTCTAAGGAAAGAAGGAAGCTCAAGCAATGGAAGTAAAAGAGCAATAACACAATAAAAGAAAGCAATACTTAAAGTAAAAGAAAGTTATAAATTAAAAGGAAGCAAGAATACAATAAAAGAAAGCAATACTTAAAGAAAACTATAAGCAATAAGGAAAGCAATAATACTTTTGGAGGGTTTTCTACTACCAAAAGATGAATGCTTTACAAGTTCTAAGGGGTGGTATTTATAGGCAACAAGGGAGGGTGAAAGTCTTGTTAGGTGGCATTGAATCTTGTTAGGTGGACTTGAAAATCTTGTTAGGTGGCTTTGAATCTTGTTAGGTGGACTTGAAAATCTTGTTAGGTGGCCTTGAATTTTTTATCCCCCTTTGTTTTGAGCTTTGATAATTGGCACCCGAGTAGTTTGTAGCTTTAATGCAATTGGCTCCCCAGTAGTTTGTAACTTTGACGCACAAAATCCTGAAAAGAACAACAATTAATGCATTATCCTTTATTCACACACTAATTCTAATTTGATTTATTTTAACTAGTTTAACTTTATTCAACTAACACAATTTACTTATTAAATTATGCCTTAATTAGGGTTAATCAATGAGTATCGGGACTAAATTGAGTAAACACATTTCAGAAAAAAATATAAATCACACATTGTACCATAGTATGGCAGGTAGTTGACTCTATCTCACTGTGATTCCACCAAACATTGCCTTTAGTGTTGGTATATGTGTACAATATCAATTGTGCCCTAAAGAGTCACACTTATTTGTGGTTAAGTGCATAATTTTTTATGTGAGTGACACTTCAAGATTTGGCATTTGATATACCTTTAAGACTAAAACCGAGATTGATGGCTATTCCGATGACAATTACGCAAGGAATGTAGATGATCGTTAGAGAAATTTTGGTGGGTGTTTTCACATTGGGAATAACTTAATCTATTGGCAAAGTAAAAAACAAAATTTGATATCCTTGTCTACTGCCACATTGCAACAGAGAGTTCCAACATGTAGTTAATTTGGCTAAGGCAAATATTGTTTGATTATGGCATTTTTTATGACACCTTAACTGTGTATTATGACAATTCAAGTGATATCAACATCTCGAAGAGCCCTATACAACACTCTAGGACAAACGATATAGATATACATCACACCATTTCATCCGTGAGCTTGTTGGACACAAGGTGATATCTTCAGAGTATGTCCAAACTCAAGACCAACTTGCTAATCTTCTTACAAAACCCTTGGATGCTCCTAGATTCAATAATCTTAGGAAATCCCTAATTATTTGTTCTCATGAGTGAGTGTCTATTGAGCTTAACCCAATGAGCTGAAATTTTGTATCATTCAATAAGGACTGAGTTGTTTGTGTGTGTGTGTATATATATATATTGTTATTTGTTGGCTATCTTCTATATGAAAATAAAAAAACAAGAGAAATAGAAAAATCCAAGAAAAAAAATTCGATGTCAAGTTTGACATTTATTTTTAGGGTTTATGGTAATTGTTTTAATTGTGTTTCCTTGTTTAATGCATATTCATGCATATTTTTTCATGTATACGTTTATTTTTAAAAATTCAAAAATATTGGAAAAGAGAAAGTAAAAAAGATTTTCTTTTGTTTATTTTTCTTTGTTCATGATCATGGTAATTCATACTTTTGGTTTGAATTGTAATGATTTCATTCTTAAATCAAAGTTGACATGTGCATTGCTATAAGTCATATTAGGGGATAGAGAATTTAGTGGACATAAATCTTATTGCATGATTCATTAGTCAAAGTCTCTTTCACCCTAGCATGTTTGGACAGTGTTTATCTTTGAAAACTTATAAACCAAGTACACACATGCCATTCACCTTCACACTTAGGAGTTTGAATAGTTTGAAGTATTAATGATCTTAACGAATGCTAAGTGTAGGTGATAAGTAAACACATGGCTAAAGATTAGTTAAATCTCAATCCCTTAAAAGATGCTGAAGGTTAATTGTGACAAAAGAGCCCACTGTGACCAATTCTAAAAAGGTGACACATCAATAAATGGCTAAAAATAATTGCACTTGAATTGTGAGAGTACTTATGCTTAAATAAAAATTGCTTATTTTTAAAGCTCATAGAGCTCATGCTAATCTTGAAAAGAAGGATACATTAGAAAGAACGGAATTCACAATCATGTTAATTGAAGCCATAGAGTAGAAAGGACAAAAAAAAAAGGTGTTGTTGTCTAAAAGAAGATTATTATGACACTCATTAGCCGGTCATGTATTCACTTAGACAATGTTTTAGGATTTCATGTTGTGCTTATTAATGATTTAAACTAACCAAAATACTATTTATATTGAAGTTTGGTATCACACACGTCACACTTGAATTTGTCCAAATTAAACAAAATTTGAAATTGTGTGAGAGGAATTGAACTAAGTGAGAAAACATTGTTCTAGGATGCATGAAATTGAGTTTCATATCCTTAAATATGGCTTAGAGTTATGTATTAAGATGATGAATTTTGGATTGATCTATTAAAATATGAATTTGTTTAACTTTCATGATTATGAACCTTGAGCAGTTAATGTTTAAAAATGAAAATTGCATTAATTTTGATCCAAATTCATCCATACATGTGCATATAGTTCCATATAGGTTATACATGCACCCATGCTTAAGGCTAAAGAGTTGTTGAGAGCCATTGAGAACTCATGATTGAATTCCTCCTCAGGCTATCCAATCATTACTTTTGACCTACTGCACTTCTAAGAAGGGGTCCAAGTCAGCCCAATTTGTCTTTTGGAATGTGCTTATAGCCATTTGAGCCATTGTTTTTAGAGACTTGTAGTATAGGTCATATCAGAGATTGAGTGTATTTTTATTCATTCATGGTGTGTACTAAAGTACTCTTTCTTTTTTTGTTGTTGATTTTTCAAGTTTAATTACGTTTGTTTGTTTAATTAACTTTTTGTTTGTTGCGACATACTCTTAGTCAATCTTGATGTTCTTATCATATTTAACTTATAATTATATGCCTTGTTTGTCTCTTATTTATCTTACTTGCATGATTTGACTAGTTGATGTGCATTCATACCTTCTTGTTATACTGTGATTCTCTTTCATGATTGTTATATACTAACATTGGGTTGGCATTTTTATCTAATAAGATAAGAAAATATTGGGTAATTTGATTATGTACCATAATAAGATAAGAATATATTTGCTAACTTGATTATATACCATGCTTGTTGCATCTTGTTATTAGTTTGACATTTGTGATAAAAAAAAAAAAAGGGGAGAATATTTAGGTACATATGAGAGAAATCGGGCAGATTTACTCTTGATTAAGCTAGATATGTTGCTTGTGAACATAGAAAGGGGGAGTTTGATCAAATACTCAAAGGGGAGTAAATTTTCAAACTTGGTATGAAGTCACCTATCTTACACTTTATTAATTTTTCACTTGTTATTTTACTTGTAAACACCAAGGGGGAGAACTTGTAGTGTTTCATATTAATAAATCAATAGGTTCTCAAGAATATTGGGCAAGTTATATGTCCTATGTTTAACTTGGTGATTTTCAAACCTATGATTATGTTATGTATTTCTCTAACATATAATGTTTTTTACGAGATTTTGGATTGAGTGATGTTGTGCAGGACTACGATCTTCAAGCTTCATCTAAAGAAGTAGATCTTGTACTTAGATAAAGAAAATTTATATGATAGTTAAAATTAGATTTACAATTCATTTTGTTCAATGGTTTGTGGGTTATAACCTTAATTTTTAACTTGTGTATTTTAGCACAAAATTGTCAAAGGGGAAGATTGTTAAATCACATTTTGTAATTGGCTAATTTTCTAGAGTCCATTATAAACCTCAACCTCTTTTATGGTCATGATGCTATAAAATTGAAGATCCAAAACATCATTGAAGAGAGGAGATCAAGCTTTAAAGTAACATCATTCAACCTTCTTATGCACTTTCATGTTTAGGACAAATGTAATGACCTAGACAACTAAGATGAATCCTTAGTTACTTTTAACTTTGAATGATTATAATGAAAATGGAATTTGAAGCAATCTGTGTATGGCTCCTAGGTGATTTCAAAGAAAAAATTTTCTAAATAATTTTGTGTTTTGAAAATATAGATTACGCCATTATTGGACCCCTATTGAGCAACACCCTTTAGTGTTGAAGAGGAATAGTTTTTTCTTGGTTTTGTACCTAAAAGACCAATAGGGACCGAGTTATGCTCATCAGCCTTGACTAGGATGGTTTCTTGATGACTTAGGGAATTCGACGATAAAAGGCCATGGGGGAACAACACAAATCTAACTCTAGTGGCCCTTCATGGTCGCCCGAGTGATGCTCATGATCGCTTAAGCAGTACTGCTCCTAGACAAGATAGAAATGTGATTTTCATTTTAGTGTCAACCACCTTCCTGCTGATTGAGCAGTCGTTTGCAAATGTGATTTTTATTATTTATTAAGACTACCCTTATTCTGGACCATAGTTTTTAAACCCAATCTGTACAGTAACCGAAAAAAGGGATCAGGTCAATGGGTTACTAGTTCACTCATTAGGCCACCGGTCAGACTGGTTCTATAATAAAAAAATAAAAAAATATATTAACAAGAATATTGTGTGCACTTTATACATACGAAGACATTCTTAATGCAAAATCATGAACAAAATTTAAAGTTTAAACAAAGATATACGAATTTCAGAACAAAAAACTAATAAATTAAAAATTGAAAACTCATAATCTCATTTCATAGCATCAATATTCAATAAATCAATATGGATGATAAATATTCAAATTATTGATTCAACATTACAATGGTCCTATACATCCACTAACCAAATCAAACCAATCCTTATGTCCCAATTATTTGGAGTTAGCTATATGAATCAGTCTTCGTCATTCATTTCGATCATGCGCTATATGCTTACTTAAGTTAACTATTTTCATATTATTATGTTCAATGTTAATTTAGGTTTACCCTTACTTCTAGTATTATTAAGAGAAATTATATCTCTTTTTCTAACCGATGACTCTATCAGCCTTCGTTGAACATGACCAAACCATCTTAATCTATCCTCTATCAATTTGTCCTCAATTGGAGCTACTCCTACTATTTCCCTAATACGATTATTTCATATTCTATCTTTTCTAATATTTTCACACATCCATCTTAAGATTCTCATTTTCGCTACACTCATTTTGTCACTATGTTGTTTCCTAGTTGCCCAACATTTTGTTCCATACAACATTGCTGTCATTATAGTTGTTTGGTAAAACTTACCTTTCAATTCTATTGATATTCCTCTATCACATAAGATATCAGAGACTTTCATCCACTTAATCCAACCGACGTTGACTCTGTGAGTTACATCGTCTCCAATCTCTCTATCATATTTAATGATCGATCCTAGATATCTAAATCATTTACTCGTGGATATTTCTTGATTTTCAATCTTAACTTTTTCACTATGTTCACTTCTTTTATTACTAAAATGGCATTGCATGTATTCAGTGTTACTCCTACTTATTTTCAGCTTTTTGACTCGAGTTTCTCTCTCCAAATTTTTATCTTACTGTTAATCCCCCTTCGAATTTCATTTACTAAGACAATATTATCTTCAAATAGCATACACCATGAGACATCATCTTGAATGTGCCTAGTGAGTTCATCCACAATTATGGACTTATGGTTGATCCTTGGTGTAATCTCACCGTGATTGAAAATTTGTTACATTCTCCTTTGGAAGACCCAATTGTGATCATAGCACCATCATACATCTCCTTTATCACCTCAATATACCCATTTGTCACTTTTTTTCTCTCAAGCACCCCTTATATTATACTTGTAACCACTTTATCATGTACTTTTTCAAGATCTATAAATACCATATGGAGATTTTTCTTCTTACCTATATACTTTTCTATGAGTGTCCTTAATAAATATATAACCTCCATAGTTGATCCACTAGGCATAAACCCAAGCTGATTTTCTGACACTGTAGTCTCAACTCTGATGAAAATAATAAAAAATCCATGCTATAAAATGCTCAAGTAACTTTGAATAGCAAAATGATTTCAAGATACATCAACAACAACAAACACAAATAGGGAAAAATAGTGGAACAAACCACGATTCAACAATAGGAGTCACAAAAAATTGCTAAAGTTTTCAAATTTGTAGAATATTCACAAATTAATTAACCCCAAATAGGAAAATATAAGCACCAAGCCCAAAAATACCATTGTAGAACACAACAATCACTATCTAAGAGTGCTAGAGAGAGAAGATTATGTCAACAAACTGAGAGAGAGAGATGGTGATGTAATGTACCTGAGGAAGATCGACTCAGTGAGTGAAGCATCCATGGAGTGAATTTTTCCACTATTGCCAAAAGCTTGAATATATTGTCTAGAATCCATGGAGTGAACTTTTTCGCTAAAATTGTTGGACTGGACAATGGAGAGAAGTAGAGGCATGGAAAGTTTTAGGGCTAAAATTTCCAAAAGGGCAAAAAGTATAGTTTTTTATACTCTTTGACTTGACCAACCTAGTTTGTTACAAACCATCTGGTTCATTGGATTTGGACAAGAACCAACCATTTTAGTGGATTTTCATCGAGTTTTTTACTCAAATGATCTAATACATAACCCATCTCGGTTTAATGACCAGTTCACCAATTTACTAGGTCAACCTATTAGGCCGGAACGGGTTTTAAAACATTACTCCAGACCTATAAATAGGAAAAGCCTTTTGCCACAGCTAGGTTAAGCCTCTTGTGAGATTTCTAAGAAAGAAAACACTTCTTCTACCTTTGAAAGCTTCCACTACTAACCTAAATCTCTAAATTCAACAGCTACCACTAGCGATTCTACCCAACCTCACAACTTAGTGTTGAAGATCTTGATAGTGTAAACCAAACTCATTCGTGTGTGTATACCAAAATCATTGGCGTGCCCATGATTACTTGAGACCTGGGCGAACTGTGCGATAAGGAAGGTCCAAATGAAGCTACACTAGACGTTAAAGGAGAGTCTTTAACAAAGAGATAACAAGGAAAGGAGCATCTAACAAAGATACTCGTTGAGGTATAAGACTCAAGTACTTGTATATTGACTTAGCGAGTAGTGGATAAAGTTTTGGTGAACGGAGAAGGTTCCCCATGGTTTTGCCCGGGGAGGGTTTCTGCGTCAATAAATTACTTGTGTTCTTTATTGTTTATTGTATAGACTCGTGATTGTGAACACAAACACGCACTATGTATTTGTTAATTTAATTGATTGAATACCTATCCATACATAATTGTGCATTGAGTTTGGAATTTGGGATCGTCATGACATTGATTGTGAGTGAATTAATTAAAGATTAATTAAAATCAATTGTCACAATTAATTTGGGTTGTGGCGACTAAATGAGTTCTCACATTAATTGTTATATCTTTGTGAGACAAAGTAATTGTGGTTATTTAGATTTTTATTGATAATCAATTGAGTTAGAATTGAAAAATCTATTCATTCCCCCCTCTAGTTAAAGTGTTTATTGCTCTACATGTATAATTGTGAGGGAAGATCCAAATCACATTCTCCCTCCTGAAACAATAGGTTGGAATCCTCTCTCTGGTTTATCGGTTCGATTTGCAACACCCAGTGTTGTTTCTCCTTGATAAAGGTTACATAGCACTCCTGGGCTGCTATTTGATCACTGCGCGCCTCTCCTACACCGGCCTTGGTTGGGAACTTCAATAGGAGTTTGTAAGTAAAGGCCACCGCTCTAATCAAGTTGAAGGTTGGTCGCCTTAGACTGACATTGTACGTGGCTACCAGGAAATTTACCATGACTGTGGTTTGTTGGGGAGCTTTGTTAGCGTTAGTAGAATGATGATTGCCCCAAAAGGATAAGCCTGTTTTCCAGAAAAATTAATCAGTAAAGAAGTGACCTACATCAGTTTTTCTCTGCCAATATTTAATTTGTCGAAGGCATGAGCAAATATTTTTGTCTATCGAGCTTCCACTGTCGATAAGGACCCTCCACAAAAAGTAGTTGGCAATGATTAGAGTCACAATCATGGGGTTGTCACGAGGGTAATGGATTTCTTTGAGAACGTTATCAAAGAAGATGATCGGTTGATTAGTATTGGGCTTCCTGTTTGGGTGTACCAAGCTGATCTCATGGTCGGATTTTGCTTTGTAGATGTGTGCTCTTGTAGTCTTTCAACCTCAAGCAAATCCTTCTAAAATCACCTTTACCTCACTTATGGATTATTGGCGCTTCGTTTCCTCCCTGTTCTGCTAATTGTCCATCCTCTCATGGCGCCTTCTTTGAACAAACTTGCTTCGGCTTCAATGTTACGATCTCCACTATTAATATTTTGGCTTTCTCGTGTGCATATTTAATTTGGCACTTATTTTTTATAATCGTAACAGGCACATCCATTATATATATATATTCCTATATTATGTATTCTATAATATAAAATATGTCAAATTTTAATAAGTTCAACCGACGGTCTTAAATAGACTCATTAACGGTCACTAACATCATTTCAAAACTATTTAGATGGCACGAGTTACCCCTAGTGATGATATATAGTAAACAAACATATTGTTTCTATTGTCTATGAAAAAATATATAGCTAGCATTATGTATGATTTGTGCATTTGTGTTACTTTTATTATTTTTAATGCTTGTTTTCGAGTATCTATTCTCATGAAAAAAGTTATGTGGTTACTCATAAGTGTATTAATTGTGTAATTTTTCAAAGTATGTTACCTTCATTAACTTAGAAATTCTTTATTATAGCAAAATACTTATTTTGGTCAAATTTCATTCTATTCCATTAAAAATTCTGTTATCTAAATATAAGAATGGAATGTGCATGTTATTCTAGAACTTAATCCCAAATAATTGTAAAACATATTGAAATGGTAATGTACAATCCAGTTCATTCTCGTATCAATTCCATTTTTACCTAAAAGTATTACCATATACCAACTATAGCGTTAAAACACAAGAAATGCGTATGATTTAAATACCGCACCACCCATGTGCATATATATGCTTATCAGCTGCTCTTTATTAAATCCAATTATTTCTATGTGATGACTTCGAAATCTCCCTATATTTGTTTTCTTTCTTAAGTAAGTGATGGGTACTAAAATAATAATCTGTAATGTATATGTGTATTATGACTATCTATATTAAATCCAAAATTTTATATTTTTTTAAATGTATGACAGCAGATCTTTTTTTTTATTTTTTAGCATACTCTTCAAAGAAAAGAAAAAGAAAATTGTTACTTGATTGGTGAGACTCAATCCTTGTGTGCTTAGGCGTGGGACTAGATTTAGCAATTTGGATAAGCGCGCACTTATCCCCAGACTCGGACATGGAAAAAATAATCTCACGTGCTGAAATAATCGCAAATTTCAAACCAAGTCTAGATTATAATAATTGGCAAGAAATAGTAGCTAGGCTCATGATTGAGTGGCAAAACTTATATTTAAGCATTCTAATTATTCAATTTAGTACGTTAATCAGTATTATGCAAATTTATTAATAATAAATGTATCACGAGTAATATGATTTATATTAGAATTCGAAAGAAATTAAAGTCATCTAATTTTAAAGTAAGGCCTTAAATTTTTTTTTGATTGGACTTGTGTTTTTATAAGACTTTTTTATATGGCTTAAAGTATTTATAAATTTAATTTTTTTATATAGACTATTTATGATATCTAAAAAAATTATGACCTTCTTAAAAATGGAGCCTAAAACCCATATTTTTTCTACAACACTCTTAAGCCGCCCCTCATTTCAAATCTAGGATCAGTCGGTGCAATCCGCAAGTAAATGAAAGCTTTCGTAGTTCTCCAAAGATATTTTTTGTATCACAGCTAATTTATATAATAAAATAGTTCATATTTTAAATTTAATTTCAATCATATTTTTTTTCTTAAAATTATCACCAACCACTTATCTTACCCAACGTCAAGTCGCATAATTTATTTTTATCATATATTTAATTATTTATATATTTTCTCCATAAAAATATCACATCACTTATTTTTATCATATGTTTAATTATTTAATATTTAATTAATTTATAATTAATATAATTTTTATTTCAAATATTATTCATATATAATAGTATACACATATTAAAAAATTTTATCACTAACTATCTAATATTTAAGGATAATTATAATACTGAAAAGTTATGGTCACAAATAACGGAAATGGGCTCCCATTTTTTGGCTTACACTTTCCTTCAAAATTCAAAAGTTACGTGTCCTTTGAAGTATTCGTCCATTTAGATGTGAATTTGGACCACTGACACAAGATTTTTACAAGGCATTGATTATCGACCACAGGCCTTGTGTAAGTGGAACATGCAGGGCCAGCGATAACAAAATTTGAACCATTCGTACATTTTTTGTTTGTACAAACAAAAGTGGTTTGATTCGTCTTAATCAGGCGTCTGTCATTTTTCTCGTGCTCGATTCCGATTAATTTATATTTTTATCTTTCAAAAGGGATGTATAAATAAATAAATATATATATATATATAATAAATTAAAAAACAATTTAAATTCTAAAAAATAAATAAAATAACTTTTAATTCTTGCGATTAACATGTCTTTAAATGAGCAAAGGGTGGTAGGTAGTATGTTCAATTCAAGTATTACCATGGAGAGGAAAGTGGCCATTAAATACTTCAGTTGATATTCAGTTGCTTAAATATGGTTTTTTTCAATAGATCATGAGATGACACATGAAAAGAGTTAATTTATTTGAATTACTTCAATTTATTCTATTATTTCTATAATTAGTGGTCACAAATAACTCAAAGATGAAAATCTATGATTAATTAAGAAATAAATTCTAATATAATAAATTCATAGCGAATTTATGTATGATCTATTTTGTGAAAATGGGTCCCTTGATTATACACAATAATCGATCTACAATTTTGTGAAAGTAAAAAATATAAAAAATTATTGAAAAAATATCAACAAGACACATTCTCTAGAAAGTATGTTAATTAACGAATAGTGCGATCATAAAAATTCTGCATCATAATCTCTAGTGGATATTTTTTATATAGACGATTAGATCATGATGTAACGGTTACAGGACAAAGATGTTCAAAATTAATTATGAAAGCTTATCCAATTTAGTTCTTTACTAAATAGGAAATATCTATTATATATTTCTTGTGATCTAGTCTTACTAGGAAAGTCTTAAAGGTTAATAATAATAAAAATTCTTGCACCTCTACAATATTAACAGATCAACAAAATAATCCGGATGATTTTTATCTTTATCCATTTAATTTATTATATCCGCTTGGGTTAAAAAAAATTAAAAATAAATATAACAGGTTGGCCAAATTATCAAATAAAAGGTTAAAAATAAGCTAAAAATAACGGGTTGCGGGGCACACCATTGTTGAGTAAGTCTTTCCAATTTTTTAGTCAAATTACCAATTTGTCCTATTTTTTTTGCTTTTCTTTTTTGGGTCATTATGTAAACAGTAGTTTGTTACCTTAATACCACAGTTTTATAATTATTGCACGAGAGATTTCTTGCAATAGGTTGAAATAACGGTCGCCAAGGTCAGAAAGGGAGCCGGGGTGAACACCTGTTTTATCTCTTCCAAAATTTAAGTCAGTATCTAATTGGAGGCTTGAGCGCAGTGTATTCTTTTTCTCAATTTAGTCCTACGTACTTTTACTCTCTTTTTTGAAAAGTATTTATACTTAAATTTAGTAATGAGTGCAATAGGCCTTAAGTCCTATCAGAACATTCAATGTCTGACACTCTTAGCCATGTGTAATGAGTGTTCTCCACCCAAATCTTCACATATTTTATGCTAAGATGACAGGATAAATACTCGGGACATGTCGAGCATTTATAGTTGTCTCTGGGCACCCAAATTTCTGCGATCGACAGGTGACACGTACTATTGAGCATTAAATGCTCGGGGGACAGTACCCCAAGGCACGCAGAGGATGTATACTTGGCATAATAGCCATTAATGTCTAACCATCATGATTGTAGACTTAGGCTTTGAGGATGCAGCGACTCATTAATGATCTCGTTTTCGTCACTCACATTGTCATAAATGAGAGGTCAAGTCGTATTAAATACGAATGTCAATATATGTATTAAACTCCTCTAAACCATTACTCATTGGCTTATGTCTTTGGCGCCTCTTCGGTCTTTACACGATTCTAATTGGGGCGGCTAGAGTCCCGCCAATTATTGAGGGAGATTAATTAATATTTATCTTTCTTTCCTAAATTTCTAATCAACCCAATTAGGAGTGCTTATTAACTACACAATAAATTACCTACAAAAAACAAAAACAAATATGCAATTGATTGGCAAGTATTTAAAAAACACAGACAAGTAATATCACTACTAAAGTTTTAATATTCTAAATTTCAGCAATGGAGGCAAGCAATATCTATACAGTGGAATTTAGTAATTAAATTGCACTTTCGTCCCCAATAAAAAAAAAACATAACTATTAAATTTAAGTTTAAAAAAATTATACTGACTTAATTTGCCGAACATTAACTCGTCAATACCACCACTTTTGAATTTTTAACTTAGCCACATCATCAGAAGCTTTAACAACCAATCATTTAACCAACTAAATAATCAAGTGGCCAATTGATTAAACTATTCAAAAGATTTAAAGTCCTTGGCATGCATGTAAGCTAAATCATGATGTAAGATATTACCGTAGTAAATGAATAGATGACAAAGGTAGCACAACCGCTGCGCTGTTAGTCTGCTATGAACTTTTGCACATTTGTTGGAAGATAGACATAAGAGCAGGGTTTGAATTTAATTTTTTTTAATCCAAATAGGTATAATAAATTAAATGGATAAAGATAAATACTATTTGGGTCATTGGGTCAATTTTTTATTATTAACAGGGACGTAATTTTTTTTATTATTAATTTTTAAGATTTTCCTAATAGGATTAGATCACAATACATATGTAATAGATATTTTCTATTTAGTGAAAAGCTAAATTTAATAGATTTTGGTAATTAATATTGAATAACTTTGCCTAGTGACTATTAGATCATAATTTAACGATCTACATAAAAAAACACCTGTTAGAGGTTTATGGTGCAGAGTCTATACGATCCTGCTTCTCAATTAATATTAATATATATATATATATATATATATTATTGAAGCCGCTTAGCAGCCGCCAACAGTTATTTCGAAATTCCACATGATTCGCCGGCAGGGCTAGCTCAATCTGTCGCAGCTCATGGTCAAAAACATTTTTGGAAAATAAAAAAGACAAAAGACAAAACATAACTGTAAAACATGATACCGTTTCATCAAGCTGTGCCACAAATCATAAATCTTGGTTTGTGAATAAAGATAGTACTGTTGAAAATTAGGTATTACGGATTTGAATTTTAAAAAAAAAGTATTTAAGTAGGGTAAGAATGTATAAATCTATCCGTCTCAAAGCCAAATAATGACAAGAATCTCATTCATTGGAGTGCCTTTTTCTTTGTTCAAAATTATCTTTGCTCCGTTGTCTTCAGGGTTTGACTTTAACACCCAAGTTTATCATTTTTTATGTAACATATAACGTTTAGAGGTTAAATTACAACAAGAAAGTAACCTAAAATCTTAGGATTGATCCAACAAAATATGAATATTAGGTCAAGTTACAATAATTTTTGATGAAGTTAAAATGTTTGATAGTGTTTAGGATGAATTCTCGCATTTTAAGATTGATCATAAAATATTGAGATTGATTTCACACACTTCAATAAATTAGACTCCCAAAATTTTGTAATTTAGCCTAAAAAAAATAATATTTTGTATTAGGGTACCAAAAAAATACATTTTGATATCATACATTTATGCTTGTCTTTATTTTTTTCAAAAGAGTTGAGCTAACTTTTTTTTTTTCCTCTGTGAACTGCCTTTCTTCTAACATTCTTAGTTGAATCACTTTTTTGGCCAGGCATGGCAGAGCACAAATTAGTACACAGCTTGCTTCAAAACTGGAAGGGGCAGGCATCTTTTTATTAGCAAAAGCAACCGTAGACTATGTTTCAGCTGGGTTGCTTGTAGTGATCGAGGCAACGAGAGAACGCTCCGATCGTCGCCAGATAACACAAGAGCCCTTCCTTCATTCAGGGCGGGTCCCAGCTGAATCATAGTTCTTTGCATTGCGAGTGTAGGATACTATTTAATCAAGCCAACACGGGGCGAGTGGAGTATACGGAACGAACGAGCCGAGACTAAGGTGACCCGGGCCTATAAGCCATGAAATCAAGCTCTGACGCAGCTAGCCAAGGATATTCAATTTCGAGTGGAGTATAGAGTCTTGTCTTCCCTCCTACTGAGATGAGTCATTCCCTTGGCGGGGTGAAGGAGGAGCACGTAAAACCCTCGGGTTGAGGCCAATGAGGGACTTCGAGAACCTACCTAGGAGGATGTTCAGGAACACTGACTTCAGAAATGGTAGTAGTCTTCTTACAGGAACCCGCCCTGTCGGGAAAAGGATACGGAACTAATCGAACTACTGTAGGCAGCGGGCCCCTACTAATAATCGATTCTAGACTCTTTTGCGAGTACAGAGTACGGAACCGAGTGAGGGACAGACAGCTGAAAAACGCTCTAGAGCGCAGAGCTTCAAGATGTGATAGGCTAGCGCGCTAGCCTTTTTCCGCAGGTTGCTCCGCTAGTTGTAGCGCGCTAGCGCCCCTATAGAGTAAGGGGACTCTATCATGATCTTACGAATCTACAACTCTCTTTACTGAGCGAGACTCTATCCAGATCTAAAGAATCCGCCAAAGAGCCTTCTTCTAACTAGGAGAGTCAGCAAGCTACCGGAAGCGAAGCTTCTGGCTCCCCCTTTTTGAATTTCCAATTCCTTCTTTTCGTTCTACTTAGGTGGAGCAATCCGAACTCTCGACAGAGTATAAAAGAGGACCACAGGCCTGTGTAGACACCTCAACGAACTCATGTGGACACTCCTCAGCCCGAGGGCAATCTCTCAAATACACATGTTGATGTTGACCCGTTTTTCTTTTCTTTGCTGATTCTTCTCAATGAAATTTGCCATGTTGCACTAAGTTACTTACGGATGTATGCATGCGGTCCGGGAACACTTTGGGGTGAACACCCATCCGAACAAGTAGGGTCAATAGTTCAGCATTTAGGCCGTAACATTTAGCAACAAAAAAATCTTTAACCCAACAAGTGCTCTCCGAACCAAGCTAGATAGTCTCCTATCACTAGGCTCACCAACCAACCTGGACTTTGATTCTTATTATTCCTACCGGATATCAAAACCATAAGGATTGTTTCCAGCCATGAGTTCCCCTATGACATAAGCGCTCTTGGGTGGGGTGGGCCATCATTCGCCAGGTCTTTGAGTGCCCGTCGTACCACGTGGTTGGTGCACTAGGCTGATCGAGACTCGACTTTTCGAATCTGGAACCTGCGCCCGGTCTGCCAGCTCTTAGTGGCTATACGTCCGGTCGTGCGTGGTATGTTCCCGATTCGTACAAATGGAACGCATCGCGTACTATAACCTTCCTTTTTTGAGCTGGGCCATTTCATCAAAGATTTGAGAAGGGCCCAATCTTGTATTTGATGGTCGGCGTGGCGATAGGCTTCGCTTCTACGACTGCTTTCCCAGCCGTTGCAAACACTGAGCGAGAACGGTAAGGGGCGCACAAACAATATCGTTGCGCGGGGATGCGATTCGCCAAGCTGGGGCAAACAAAGCCGTCCGGCCCTACCGGATTAGGAATGCGAAGGCCTTTCCTTCGAACGGAGACCGGGGAAAGAAAGAGCTATGCTATTGCCTTATGGGGAAGGGCCCTTTTTTCTCATTTTGTTTGAAGTGGGCCAAATAGAGAATGAAATGCAGAAATAGGGGAAGGGTTCTAAACCTTTTTTTTTTTGTTTAAGGGCTGCTCGCCCTACCGAAGTACCAAAGGCTTTCGGGGCTTACACCTCCCTATCCCTATTACACGACCTAAAAAAAGGCTTTCAGTAGCGCCCTTAGAATCTAAGCCTTTTGAAGCGCCAGTAGTTGTAGCTGTGGGTAAGGCTATCGTTCTTCTCGCTCCGGGTTCCGATCTATATGACCTCCGAGCGGTACAAAGTACACCTCTTCCGTAGAGGCAGGTAGTAACCTAACCTTGTTGAGTCTGTTCAAGGGGGGAGCCCTCTTATCTATCAATGGAAAGATCTCCATGTGTGGCGTGATAAGGAATCCTAGAAAAGATCGATTGAGACTCCCCCCACGGTCCCACGAAGATCTCTACGTACTTGTCCAGTCCAGGACAAGTGAGATCTTCCGGTCTGCGTGCGTGGGAGCAGCTCAAACAAAGAAGAGTCTGGTCCGGTCTGAATTCAGGCACGGCCCGCCCGTCTGCTGCTAGGTCCGGGAATGGCGCCAGGCGAGGGCGCCGCTATGCCCCGCTGCTCTGCTGCGGCCGGCCCCCGGACTATGCAAAAGAATCGAGGCCGGGGGGTCTCGTCTATAGTGGTTCCCCCCTGCCTTTGATGATTGACCGAACAAATAGGCCTAGATCTATGCCCCTTAATGAATCGAATGGTCCTTCGACCTTCCTTTGATTCCGACGGCCGGCATAGATCTCATGAGACCCGCCCACTATTACTACGAAAAAAGCCCTGCCCTTTTCCTTCGCTACTAGGAGAGTAAGCAACTTCTATTAGTATTAGCGCCGGACCTTGAGTCGAATTGATCGTGTCATGTGCAACGTCCATCAATGATGGTTCATTAATGTCCATTGATTTAGACTCCTTCCCCCTTCTCAACTACGAAAAAGATCGAGAGGGGCCCGAAAGCCCCCAAACCAAGAACGGAAACGGAAGCCTTTCGATTCACTCCCCATTCTCTCAACAATAAATAAAGCTCGCCCTCGAGCTTTATTTAAAGGCCGGTCGGCCGGGTCTTTCCCTGTTGTTCTGTTCCCGCCACGAGAAAGACGCACGGAAGAGGTATGCCCAGCGCGCGGAGGATCTGTTGAGAGTTTGTCTCGGTAGGGAACTTTACGATCTTTTCCCCTATTGTATTGAATCAATAAAAAAAGAGGTCAGTGCTACGGCCCCCTATTGTTTGATCCAATATTGACCGGGGGCGAGCCCCGACTTCCATAGGTCCTTGGTTTGACCTCCCGTAGTGGTCCTTGCTTTTAAGAAAGCGGAGCGGGGCCAATTTCTCGTACTTGCTCAGTGTGCCCCCCTTTCGTCGAGTGCCCCGCCCGGTTCACTGGGCTGTTGGCCTACCAAGCACTTGCTCGCTGCTCCTGCCGCCCGCCAAGCGGGCGGAGCGCTCGTTATCCTTACTTTACTTTTCTCTCTGCCGGGGCCCCTCCCATTGCTCTAGCCATAAGCTATGGCAGCTCCAGCTCGCAACCACAGGGGCCCGCCCCGCGAGGCCAGAGTGGGCTCAGCGGTCAGCCTCCATTCGAATTATGTTAGGGGGTCTTTCGCTTTTGCCGGATCTAGAGAGATACTACAAGTCCTCCGTCCCAGATTCCATCACCGCGGCCATCTGGTTCACCGGTACTACCAAAGAGTCTCATGCTTACGTTACTGTTACTGATGGTTTTCTTATCTTGGACCACGAAGACCCCAGTCGTGCTTCTGGTTTCCATTCCCATCATCATATTGATGATAAATCTCCTCGTGCTCTGCCATAAGAACTTGGAGTCCGTATCATGGTGAAGATAAGGTAACGCTGTGATTCTTGCTCAAAAAACAGACCGAACGCGTTCGAGTTATTGGCTCGTCCGACCCGGCAGCATTCATGAGTTGCTCGTTCAACTGTCCCTCGGAGACACGGTCGAGAAGTACCATGCATGGTTGCCCCCCGTCCTTTCTTTCTCTCGGTCCCACCCAGCAAGCCGTATGTATGATAGGGCTCAGCCAAAAAACGTGAGCGCCCCCTAAGCTATGCTATAAGGGCGAGCCTTAACTTGTTTTCTTAGTTTAGTAAAGTAAAGCTTTGGCTCCCTAAAGACTAAAGAAATGGATCAAAAAAGGGGGACTTCTGCAACGGGCTATGCCATCCAAACCAACTGAGGGAAGTCGCATCCGTCCCATCGCAAGCACCTACAATGTCATGATCACATTGGTTTACCCTTTTTTCTTTGGTAGTTTAATGGACGGTCGCCCCTCCAACAATAAAAGGTATAAATATAGAAACTTCTCTGCCATTTGGATCGGAGAATTTATGGAGGAAATCGGGTTTTAAATTCCCAGAAACTACACGATTATATAGCCAAAGGGAATACGCCGCGCCTAAAATCATCCCAAGCGCTGCTAATGTGGCTACTAAGCTATTTCTTTGGAAAGCTCCTACTAAGATGAGAAATTCCCCGATAAAGCTGCTAGTACCAGGTGAACTCATATTGGCCAAAGTGGAAGAGAAGAAAATGGTAGGGAGATTCGGCATGGTGCTCACTGAACCTCCGTAATATCTAACAAGTCGAGTCTTATGTCGGTCATATAGAACACCAACACATAGAAAAAGGGCTGAAGGAACCAGTCCATGACTTGACATCGGTAGAATGCTACCTCCAATTCCCTGTATGTTCGATAGAGCCAAAGATTTCCCCCCACTGATTGGAGTACGCCGATTACCCCCCGAACCGTACAAGATAGTTACCACCTATCATACGGCTTTCTAACTTCACTTCTTTTTCTGGTCGTTCCGCTCTGTCGATCGATGGTAGTATAAGAGATCTATAACCCCCCGAAATTATTTACATAAAGGTTCCTGCTTCCTACCCATAGTTAGCATGTATCTCTCCGGGTCATACTTTAGTATCACATCGTAGACCCCCACCCCAACTCTATCTTCCTTATCAGTGAACCGGAATATAGTGCATAGGTACTCTTCGATGCAGCGGGGACGAGACGACATACTACGATCACGTACAGAAGTGCTGCCCTTCGGCCCGGCAATATGGAACCTCTCAACAGCTTCCGTTCCTTTATGGGGTCCTATCGGGATAGGTAGGCCCAAGCCTTTCCCCTCCCCCCTCCCTCCATAAGACCCTCTTTCTCTTTCTCGAGGGAAAAAGAGAAAGAAGAGAAGAAAAGATTCATTTTTTTCTTTCATGTGAACGGCCCTATCTTGTATCGAAAGGTTTTTCGTGCTATACACCACGTTGAGAAAGACCAACCTCCTATGTACCGTACTCTTTTTGTACCTCGAAAGGGGGGTCCTCCTTATGATGCTACGGACGGCTGTCCGAAGTGCAAGGGGTAAACTCGGCCAAAATCGGATAGGATTGTGCGTGCCGGGCCCTTCGGGTGTCATATTTTGGCCGAGTTTACCGTACCTCCGGCCCCTATGTTAGGCGGCCGTAATATTTTGTTACGTTCTACCGCTCTTACGCTAGAAAGAAAAGGTTCCACACCAGCTCCCGTTCTGCGGCGTGGTGGCAGGACCGCTAGGGGATTGGCTCCGGGTGTAGATAGGGTTCAATCTGCAGGGGTCATGCAAATACATAGGCCCCTTCCCTTCTCTTTTGGATGAATGGGGTGGTTTAGAAGGCGCTTTCCGATCTACGGTCCCTCGGAGCGAAGGGTTAGGCAGGTAATATGGGCCCTCTGACTTCCAGCTATGTGCTGTGCGGCTCCCGCGAAGCGAATGAAGGGAAGCTCGAAGAGCTTTCTCCGCCAGCGGCTTATATGTAGTGGTCGACCTTATAAAGCTCGCTAAGCTTCGCTTCCCTCCCCCCTTCCCTTATTAAGTGGAAAGTCTTCACTTAGTAGTCGGCATTCTATAAGCGACTTGTCGAGTCTACGAAGCTTTGCTTCTTGTAGTCGGCCCGTAATGCCTCCCTTCATTTGCTTGCTTTGCGCTTGCTTGCGCGAAGGCTTATAGAGTCCTTTTCGCTAGGTCCAAAAGCTTCCGTCAAAGCAAAAGATCTGATCCAACAGAAATCCCGCTATTGAGCGCAGCTGATATGCGGCTACGGCTAGGCGATCATATCATGCCATAAAAAACTTGGATATGTATAGAGAGATCGCCTAGATATACAGATAGAATAGATGTTCATGGATAGACAGACATTCCATTGATTCTTAGTTTTTTTGGGGCTGAAAAAGCCTGTATATCTAGGCGATCCAAATGAATCATTCTTCTGGTCTCTCTTCGCTCCCCGCCCCGAAACTGACCCACGGCACAGCGCCCATTCGCTTCGCGCGCGGGAAGGCAACGAAGTTCAGTTCATGAGACCGCAGCGGAGTGGAGCAGCCGCGACACGAAGTTCCTTACCTTAGCTGGATCTCGCTGGTGCCACCTAAACGGTAGGTAGGCGGCGGATGTGTGACGTTTGGAGTTGTCGTTCGTGTACCTGTCCCCAATGGAAGAATGAGTGATCCGTTCCCCTGCAGATCATGGCCTTACCACTCGGTCCCCGATGGCCAGCGTGGGATTCGGTATAGCAGCTCACGTTCGTTTGCGCTGCGCCTTCCCGCTGGACTGGACACATGTTAGCTGTAGGAAGTATGGTTCCGAAAGTGACTTCGGTTCGCCAGTTCAGGCTCAACTCCTCGCTTTACGTTAGCGGACCTAGAGGTCGGGCCGGGGCTCTGCGCTCTTTCTTTCTGTGTGGGACGATGCCGGGGAGAGAAGGGAATGCGTCGAGGCGGCGAACAAGACAACTACATTTTGGCTTTTCCCTCCATGAGATGAGCCCAGTGCATTGGACCGATGGATAATAGAACTGAGCTGGCCTAAAAAGCGCTTGGGCGCTCTACGTACGATGTAGACCCCATCAGATACATATCGATTTCTTTCTGATGGATCAAGAATAGATAGTTGTCTCATCAATAGATAGAAATAGGAGATTTCCCCTGATTCTTGATAGATTCCCTCTCTATCTCTTTCGATCTATCAGAACAGATCAGGCTATCTATCAATCGATTTGAAAATAGCACGTTCATATTGCTTTTCGTTCATTTCCGCCACGCCAACATAGCCGCCATAATAAGAAGCAGGCGAAGCAGCTATAAGCGCTCGCTTCACGCCCTTGAATTCTTATTCACGAATGAATGCCAACAGAAAGATTAGATTTTTACTTCGTAGAGCCGGTGCTGCTGTTGCCTGCGCGTAGGGCCGTCCCCCACTCCCGTCCCGGGGCGCTAAGGGGCTTTTGTTTTTGGAACAGACGGCAGTGTTTTGCTGACGCCTCGAATCAAGCTTTTGTTGCGACATGCTATGTTTTCTCCCCCATTGCTAGTAGGTTGATGGGTCGCACGCCCGGCACACATGTTTTGGCCTTGTGTGTCCATAACTAAAAATAGGTGACCTAACGGCCGCCGCCCGACTAAACATACCAATAGTCACCAGATTCATATGAGCTACTGAGGAGTAAGCAATGATCTTCTTAAGATCGATCTGTCTTAAAGTGGTCGAGGAAGTATATATTATAGCAATCGCGCTTAAAGTATAAATGAAAGGAGTGGAACAAAGTGTCGCTTCGGGAAACATGGGTATTGAAAATCTTAAAAACCCGTAGGTTCCCAATTTTAAAGGAATTCCTGCCAAGATGACGGATCCTGCCGTAGGTGCCTCTACATGAGCTTCGGGTGACCAAATATGAACTGGTACCATAGGCACTTTGACGGCGAAAGAGGCGAAAGAAGCAATCCATAGAAAGATTTGGCGCCGCTCACTAAATTCTGTGGTTAATGATATTTGTAAATCGGTGGTTCCTGTTTGGAGAAGAATCAACAGAATAGCTAATAGCATAAAAACAGATCCAAGTAAAGTATAAAGGAAAAACTGATATGCTGCCTTGATCTTTCTTTGTCTCGAACCCCATACCCCTATAATAATGGTAGAGTAAGGGGTGGCCCCAAAGCGGAATTGACCGGTGGTGGTTGGTCGAAGCTCCAGTAGGTAGCCACTCCCTTCTCAGGGAACCGTACGTGAGACTTCCGCATCATACGGCTCCGTCCCGAGCTTCCGTCGTCGGCCTTGTCATTAGACCACTATCTATGCATGTATTTTCAGCCTGGACTCTCGAATCTTTTGCTTCTCGGGTGGTGGCGAACAATGCTGCTTTGCGTTGCGGGAGATGCCCGCCCGTAGGGCCCGGCCTGCTTCCAACCGCTCACTAGCTAGCCGGACTAGTGGGGGGCCCTATCTGGAGACATACTGAAAACCATGCCTTTCGAACCGAACGCAACGCCCGTCTTCCAAATCAAAAGAGAAATGGGCTCGTTGGGAAGAAAGATGGAGTGCGGCCTGTAGAGCACATGTAAGGCACAGTCGGGTTTTGCTCACGCAGCGGATCTCTCTCTCTCTAGATATAGATATCTAGAGAGAGAGAGGTGTGAAAGTAATAGACTTCTGTTATGGCCGCCCCCCGACTTAGGGCCTTTACGCTACTACTACTGTGATGTGAGCGGTTCAAATGGGTTTGATCTTTCCCAATCATCCTGGCCGGAACTTGTACGCAGCACTTGTACGGGGGTGCATGCATAAAGGTTTGGAACTCTTTTCTTATCTGAATCTGAAGGACAGGACCCTACCCTATTCTATTCTCGAACCCTCTGCCGAGCTCTACCCTGCCCGAATTTCCTTTTGAAGGGGCCAAAGAAATGTCTTCACCTCCTGCCAACAGTCTTTCTTTGGAATTATACTGAACGGGTCGATCCTCCCCTCCCGTTTGTTTTAGCAACTTATCCTATCCTAAGGTCTCCTCGCCAAGAGCTCCCCGGCGACGACAGAGGAAGCAACCCGCCTGTTGTGGCGGGGCGGCTTTTTTCTTTCACAATAAGACCTGGACGATTATCCCTACCCTCGGTACCTTACGAGTTTACGTCCATCCCTGGTCGGGTACAGTTTCCTTTTTCTTTCTCCCTTGTAGCCGTTACCCGAATTCGCGCAAGTGTGTCCACACCCCCCAAACTGACTTGACGAGGAATCCATTCTCGCGAACAAACACAACCCCTACACACACCTAGGAGCACCCCTTCCTGCATATCCATACAAGACGAAATAATCGCAAATTTCAAACCAAGTCTAGATTATAATAATTGGCAAGAAATAGTAGCCAGGCTCATGATTGAGTGGCAAAACTTATATTTAAGCATTCTAATTATTCAATTTAGTACGTTAATCAGTATTATGCAAATTTATTAATAATAACTGTATCACGAGTAATATGATTTATATTAGAATTTGAAAGAAATTAAAGTCATCTAATTTTAAAGTAAGGCCTTAAATTTTTTTTTGATTGGACTTGTGTTTTTATAAGACTTTTTTATATGGCTTAAAGTATTTATAAATTTAATTTTTTTATATAGACTATTTATGATATCTAAAAAATTATGACCTTCTTAAAAATGGGGCCTAAAACCCATATTTTTTCTACAACACTCTTAAGCCGCCCCTCATTTCAAATCTAGGATCAGTCGGTGCAATCCGCAAGTAAATGAAAGCTTTCGTAGTTCTCCAAAGATATTTTTTGTATCACAGCTAATTTATATAATAAAATAGTTCATATTTTAAATTTAATCCCAATCATATTTTTTTTTTAAAATTATCACCAACCACTTATCTTACCCAACGTCAAGTCGCATAATTTATTTTTATCATATATTTACTTATTTATATATTTTCTCCATAAAAATATCACATCACTTATTTTTATCATATGTTTAATCATTTAATATTTAATTAATTTATAGTTAATATAATTTTTATTTCAAATATTATTCATATATAATAGTATACACATATTAAAAATTTTTATCACTAACTATCTAATATTTAAGGATAATTATAATACTGAAAAGTTATGGTCACAAATAACGGAAATGGGCTCCCATTTTTTGGCTTACACTTTCCTTCAAAATTCAAAAGTTACGTGTCCTTTGAAGTATTCGTCCATTTAGATGTGAATTTGGACCACTGACACAAGATTTTTACAAGGCATTGATTATCCACCACAGGCCTTGTGTAAGTGGAACATGCAGGGCCAGCGATAACAAAATTTGAACCATTCATACATTTTTTGTTTGTACAAACAAAAGTGGTTTGATTCGTCTTAATCAGGCGTCTGTCATTTTTCTCGTGCTCGATTCGGATTAATTTATATTTTTATCTTTCAAAAGGGATGTATAAATGAATATATATATATATATAATAAATTAAAAAAAAATTTAAATTCCAAAAAATAAAAAAATAACTTTTAATTCTTGCGATTAACATGTCTTTAAATGAGCAAAGGGTGGTAGGTAGTATGTTCAATTCAAGTATTACCATGGAGAGGAAAGTGACCATTAAATACTTCAGTTGATATTCAGTTGCTTAAATATGGTTTTTTTCAATAGATCATGAGATGACACATGAAAAGAGTTAATTTATTTGAATTACTTCAATTTATTCTATTATTTCTATAATTAGTGGTCACAAATAACTCAAAGATGAAAATCTATGATTAATTAAGAAATAAATTCTAATATAATAAATTCATAGCGAATTTATGTATGATCTATTTTGTGAAAATGGGTCCCCTGATTATACACAATAATCGATCTACAATTTTGTGAAAGTAAAAAATATAAAAAATTATTGAAAATAATCTCTCTTACATACATACCAGATTATTTATGTACTTAGAGTATCTCCAATCATTTTTTTTTAAATAGTTAGTCAAAATATATTTAAATATTACATTCATTATTTTAGCTAATCATTTTTATAAATTCACTCTAACTACGCTCTCTATTTTAACTAACTACTACATCAAACTTTCACTAATTTTTAATAATTTAAAAAAAGTAAAACATATATAGAGAGAGATATAGAGAGAATTTAGAAAACTCAAATAGCTCACCACATTTGGTGAGCTATTTGGATTAACTATGAAATAGAGAATGGATTAGGGAGAATTTTTTGTGTTTCACTGATTAAAGTAACTAAAAGAGAAGAAATAAAAAATTGGTCGGAGATGCTCTTATAAGGATCTCTCCGACATACAACATTTATGTTAAAGTCAACTGAAAGGCTCACAGTACTCCATTATTTCGATTCTGATTGAAAAGGAAAAAAGCTACCGCAGTGCAAGTCGGCTCAAGTCAGTTTTAAAGAGTTAATTTTAGATGAAATTTTATTAATTTTAATTTTTTTTAAAAATTGAAGAAGCGACTGTTACAAATTTTTACAGACTATATTTAATTAAAATTTTCAATTAAATTCTTAAATTAAGTCTAAATAACGTTGTTTTTTTAAAGTGAGATCTAAACTCATTGCTTTGATGATCTAATGGTAGACCAGACTTGATGTAGTTTATGTGAACCTTGGCTTGTAATTATGAAAAATTACGGGGTTGGTGGCTTTACCCAAACGTGCTTGTAATTATGAAAAATGGGTCGGTGACTTAATTGATGTTTTCTTAGACATGATTTAGAAACTTCACAACTAATTTATTTTCAAACATTGAAAAATATCAACAAGACACATTCTCTAGAAAGTATGTTAATTAACGAATAGTGCGATCATAAAAATTCTGCATCATAATCTCTAGTGGATATTTTTTATATAGACTATTAGATCATGATTTAACGGTCACAGGACAAAGATGTTCAAAATTAATTATGAAAGCTTATACAATTTAGTTCTTCACTAAATAGGAAATATCTATTATATATTTCTTGTGATCTAGTCTTACTAGGAAAGTCTTAAAGGTTAATAATAATAAAAATTCTTGCACCTCTACAATATTAACAGATCAACAAAATAATCCGGATGATTTTTATCTTTATCCATTTAATTTATTATATCCGCTTGGTTTAAAAAAATTAAAAATAAATATAACAGGTTGGCCAAATTATCAAATAAAAGGTTAAAAATAAGCTAAAAATAACGGGTTGCAGGGCACACCATTGTTGAGTAAGTCTTTTCAATTTTTTGGTCAAATTATTTTTTTTGCTTTTCTTTTTTGGGTCATTATGTAAACAGTAGTTTGTTACCTTAATACCACAGTTTTATAATTATTGCACGAGAGATTTCTTGCAATAGATTGAAATAACGGTTGCCTGTTTGGTAAACCTGAAATAATCACAAGGTCAGAAAGGGAGCCGGGGTGAACACCTATTTTATCCCTTCCGAAATTTAAGTCAGTATCTGATTGGAGGCTTGAGCGCAGTGTATTCTTTTTCTCAATTTAGTACTGCGTACCTTTACTCTCTTTTTTGCAAAGTATTTATCCTTGGATTTAGTAATGAGTGCAATAGGCCTTAAGTCCTATCAGAACATTCAATGTCTGGCACTCTTAGCCATGTGTAATGAGTATTCTCCACCCAGATCTTCACATATTTTCATGCTAAGATGACAGGATAAATACTCGGGACATGTCGAGCATTTATAGTTGTCTCCGGGCACCCAAATTTCTGCGATCGACAGGTGACAAGTACTATTGAGCATTAAATGCGGGGGGGACAGTACTTCAAGGCACGCTGAGGATGTATACTCGGCATAATAACCATTAATGTCTAACCATCATGATTGTAGATTTAGGCTTTGAGGTTGCAGCGACTCATTAATGGTCTCGTTTCCGTCACTCACATTGTCATAAATGAGAGGTCAAATGGTATTAAATATGAACGTCAATATATGTACTAAACTCCTCTTAACCATTACTCATTGGCTTATGTCTTTGGCGCCTCTTCGGTCTTTACACGATTCTAATTGGGGCGGCCAGAGTCCCGCCAATTATTGAGGGAGATTAATTAATATTTATCTTTCTTTCCTAAATTTCTAATCAACCCAATTAGGAGTGCTTATTAACTACACAATAAATTATCTACAAAAAACAAAAACAAATATGCAATTGATTGGCAAGTATTTAGAAAACACAGACAAGTAATATCACTACTAAAGTTTCAATATTCTAAATTTCAGCAATGGAGGCAAGCAATATCTATACAGTGGAATTTAGTAATTAAATTGCGCTTTCGTCCCCAATAAAAAAAAAGCATAACTATTAAATTTAAGTTTAAAAAATTATACTGACTTAATTTGCCGAACATTAACTCGTCAATACCACCACTTTTGAATTTTTAACTTAGCCACATCATCAGAAGCTTTAACAACCAATCATTTAACCAACTAAATAATCAAGTGGCCAATTGATTAAACTATTCAAAAGATTTAAAGTCCTTGGCATGCATGTAAGCTAAATCATGATGTAAGATATTACCGTAGTAAATGAATAGATGACAAAGGTAGCACAACCGCTGCGCTGTTAGTCTGCTATGAACTTTTGCACATTTGTTGGGAGATAGACATAAGAGCAGGGTTTGAATTTAATTTTTTTTAATCCAAATAGGTATAATAAATTAAATGGATAAAGATAAATACTATTTGGGTCATTGGGTCAATTTTTATTATTAACAGGGGCGTAATTTTTTTTATTATTAATTTTTAAGATTTTCCTAATAGGATTAGATCACAATACATATGTAATAGATATTTTCTATTTAGTGAAAAACTAAATTTAATAGGTTTTGGTAATTAATATTGAATAACTTTGCCTAGTGAATATTAGATCATAATTTAACGATCTACATAAAAAACACCTGTTAGAGGTTTATGGTGCAGAGTCTATACGATCCTGCTTCTCAATTAATATTATATATATATATATATATATATATATATATATATTATTGAAGCCGCTTAGCAGCCGCCAACAGTTATTTCGAAATTCCACATGATTCGCCGGCAGGGCTAGCTCAATCTGTCGCAGCTCATGGTCAAAACATTTTTGGAAAATAAAAAAGACAAAAGACAAAACATAACTGTAAAACATGATACCTTTTCATCAAGCTGTGCCACAAATCATAAATCTTGGTTTGTGAATAAAGATAGTACTGTTGAAAATTAGGTATTACGGATTTGAATTTTAAAAAAAAGTATTTAAGTAGGGTAAAAATGTATAAATCTATCCGTCTCAAAGCCAAATAATGACAAGAATCTCATTTATTGGAGTGCCTTTTTCTTTGTTCAAAATTATCTTTGCTCCGTTGTCTTCCGGGTTTGACTTTAACACCCAAGTTTATCATTTTTTATGTAACATATAACGTTTAGAGGTTAAATTACAACAAGAAAGTAACCTAAAATCTTAGGATTGATCCAACAAAATATGAATATTAGGTCAAGTTACAATAATTTTTGATGAAGTTAAAATGTTTGATAGTGTTTAGGATAAATTCTCGCATTTTAAGATTGATCATAAAATATTGAGATCGATTTCACACACTTCAATAAATTAGACTCCCAAAATTTTGTAATTTAGCCTAAAAAAAATAATATTTTGTATTAGGGTACCAAAAAAATACATTTTGATATCATACATTTATGCTTGTCTTTATTTTTTCAAAAGAGTTGAGCTAACTTTTTTTTTTCCTCTGTGAACTGCCTTTCTTCTAACATTCTTAGTTGAATCACTTTTTTGGCCAGGCATGGCAGAGCAAAAATTAGTCTAAGTGTGGGCACTTTAACTAGGGTTATGTTTGTTAAAACTAAAAGCTGAAATCTGAAAACTGAATGTTGAATTTGTGGACAATTTGACATCTATTAAAATTGAAATACTGAATTAAATCAAACTATTTGATAACTATATAGAGCTGAAGTTTGAAAATAAATTAATTTTCACTTTTACACTTCCACTCTTTAATTTAAAAATATTTATAAAATATGATTTTATGTAATAAAAAATAAAAATATATCAAATCAATATAAATAATCAAATCACAATAAGTGAACAATAACAAATTGAATAACACAATAAGTAAACAATAAGATCTGATCAAAAAATAATATCTAAATAACACAATAAGTGAATAAAAATATTTGATAAAAAATAACTAACAAATAATTGAATAACAATAAGTGAACAATCAGAATAATTGAACAATAATAAATTGAATAATACAAAAATTGAACAATAAAATCTAATAAAAAACAAAAAATAAATATTTGAATCACCGTAAGTGAACAATAATAAATTAAATAATATAATAAATGAACAATAACATCTAATCATAAAAATAACATCTAAATAACAAAATAAGTGAACATTAATAAATTGAATAACACAATAACTAAACAATAACATCTAATAAAAAAAAAGAACAAAGACAAATAAATAATCAGAATCACAATAAGTGAACAATGACAAATTAAATCACACAATAAGTAAACAATAACATCTGATCAAAAAAATAAACAATAACTAATAAATAATCGAATAACAATAAGTGAACAATAATAAATTGAATAACACTATAACTGAACAATAACATCTGATTAAAAAAAATAAATGAATAAATAATCGAATTTAAAAAATAAAACAAATTAAATCTCATTAATAACATGTGTGTGTGCAATTTGTGCTTGTGTGTAGGTGGCTTGGGTGGGTGGGTATATGTGTGTGCAGTGCTTGCCTGTGTGTTCGTGTTTGGGTGTGTGTAACTCTGTATGTGTGTGTGTGCGCATTGAATGTGTGTATGTGTGCAATGAATGTATATTTGCAACAGACGAGTGAAGCAAAAAAGAAAAAAGAAGAAGAAGATCTATCGTTGAAGAAGACGATTGACAAGGAGGATAGATAGGATAAGAATTTTGGAGAGAATACTAATTAGAGTTTTAATAGTATTGCAAAATATTTTGAGGTATAATAGTCATATTATAAATATAATTAAAGATGACCTTACTGAAAGCTTTCAACTTTCAGAATTAAGTAAGATATCTCTTACTTAATATTGTAGTCTATTTTAAAATAACACTTAACATATTAAGAGAGTTGAAATTTTAGTTATCAAACAAGTTTAATCAATAAGTGTCAAATATATTCATTTTAAGTGCTAAATTTGGATTAACAAACACGCCCTAAGTCCAGCTCTATAACATTAAGCAATTAATGACCTTAGACTTCCACAAAGATGACTCTAATTTTATGTATGTTAATAAAATAGTGGAGATCACAAATCTAAACTCTATTAAACTTCAAACCATCCATTAAAAAGATTTCATAAATTCGAAACGTCCAAAAAATTCTAAATGCAAATAAAAAAGGTCATTACCAAATAATATTACTTTTTACCAAATGATCATATTGAAATCAACCACTAATTATACTTGAGTCACACACGTATAGAGATATAATAGATAAAATATATTCCCAATTGAATAAGAATTAAAATAAATAAATAAATAAAAATTCAAGAAATAAACATAAAAATAGCTCTAGAATTCAATTGAAACAAGTTAATCATCAATCTTAAAAAATTAAAATTTAATTGTATGTCATATTTCAAACAATTGAAAATTGAATTATGATCTTAAAATCAAAAGAATTCACAAATAAACAAATGAAAGTCAATTTTAAGGGTGGACACAACTTATTATATATAAAAATATAGCTAAACAATTAAGAAAAAAAATTGAGATCCATTCATATTCACAAGCATATAACTTGGCGTTACTCAAGGCCAAAATGTATTGTTGCCAATAACGATTCTACCAATTATAGTGAAATTATTAATTATCCTTAGCAAACGCCACCAAACATAATGAGGTCCTTTTGGGATCGTGAGTTTCATATGACTTTTTGCAAGATCTTGCCAACCCCAATTTTATATATCCCTAATTAACATAATTCTCTACTAGAATTCTCATTATACAAGAAGTTCGGCTTAAATTAACGGTAAATAATCCAGTGAGCAGAAAAGTGGAAAAAGCATACATTGAAGGGACGAAAAAACACCTATTTTGTGGTGATATGAGGTGTAACAACAAATCCTAAACTGTTGTTACATTGTTGAGATACTTGGACGTTAAAGCCGTGCCCACATCTTTCACAAATGAACCCATTGCTGCGTACTCTGCAAAGGTTCTTTCCATTGACTTACACCTCAAAAATGGAGGAAAAAAACAGCCAAAATGCGGTAACCATCACGAACCCGATAGTTAATGGAGCCGTGACGATCCAAGGCAACTGCCACCGGCCGGAAAACGCCTTCTTGATTGCAACCTCAACCATTAAAGCGACACCTTGGAGCAAAAAGAACCCTGTGATTTCCCATGTGGGCCATGTACGACCCAAGTAATAAAATATAAGCTCGTGCATTATGGCGGACACCAAAAATGTGCTGAAAATGGCAGGAAGTGGAGCCCATTTTCGGCCCATGACCCGAGATGAAGTATGGAGCACAGGTTCGTAAACAGTCGGGCGTAGAATTCGGGTCACCATTATGTTCCATCTTCGACCCCAGAAGTCTTGGAGAGAGGTTGAGAGGTAGGGTTCATTGAACTGTGGCTCAAGCTCCATGCCCCACAGGGCTCGAGCCAGGGCTGCCACTATGGCTAGTAATGTTTCCAAAGCTAAGTACATATGGAGACTATAGACACACCACAAAAGCTTTGGATGAAAATGCTCACTATAACCATACAAACGGAGCAAAATAGCTATACATAGAAACTTTATAGCATAATTCCAAATTGGTTTTAGGCCTTTTTGGCAGGTTTGGGAGATGGGTTTTGTTCACTATGGCCATTTTGGGAGGTTTTGGGAGACATGTTTTCTTTATTATGGTCTTTTAGTTGTTTTGGAGAAGGGGTTTCATTGATTTTAATGGGGAAACAAGCAAGTGCTATAAAAAGGGAAGGAGAGAGAAATGGGTTAGATAACGGACCCTTGCCAAAGGCAAAGAGCAGGAGTTTGAAGTTGGCAAGCCAAGCTATGAAGAAAGCAGTTAAGCCTTGAAGGTGCATGGTGTGTAGATTTAGAGGGAGAAGAGTAGGTTGAGACATACCACAGGGATGAGAGAGAAGAGTCTGAGCTTTCCTTTGGGGACAATCTTGCCTGCAACATAGCAGTAGAATAAAGACACAGAGGCTAAAAGATATACCTTGATACAGTTGTTGATCTCCCCCTCCATGTATGATTTGATAATGGTGATGATCTAGCTCCTCTCTCTCTCTCTCTCTCTCTCTCTCTCTCTCTCTCTCTCTCTCTCTCTCTCTCTCTCTCTCTCTCTCTCTCTCTCTCTCTCTCTCAGTCCTTTATTTGTGGGACTTTGATTGTGGTAGGAAAAAAAAACATTTGGCAAATGATAAAAAGTGATATCTGCCTTTAAAGAGAGAATCATATGTTAATGGTCAGGACCGATTTGTCAGTTTCTGCGGTTGGCTGTTCATTGATCCGATAGGTATTTATGTTAAGTCACCTTGGTGGCTTTGGGTGGAGGCAAAATGTGGTCTTTATTTTTTAATTAATAAAAATAAATAATATATTTAAATTTATTGTATTATATCTGATATTTAAAAATTCATAAATAAAAAAACAGTTAAACGCCAATAAATTTAAGTATATAAACATAAAAAAGACAAAAGAAATGGACTACTACTCCTTTTTAGTTCTTAAAATTGACCCTTATTAAGTTTTTTTTTATTCAAAAAAATATAACCATAACTTTATTGCCAATAACATCAAAAATATTTTCTTTATACGTACTTATTAATCATCCATTGATCATTCATTCAATTAGACAACTGATTTTTTGTTATTTTCAATTTTAAATTTATTTGAATATATGATACAGTTAAAATATAAAAACAATATATATCTTTTATAGTGTTAATAGTACTTTTGGTTATTAAAGTATGCATTTTTTTTTGTTAATTTAGTCTTCAATTGCATTCCTAAAATATTCAATCCGTGTTACTTTGGTCCCTAATTAGACAATCCGTTAAATTTTTTTGATGATCATTTTCTTAAACACGTGATCATTCTTTTAAAAACTTAACAATACGGCCTTTTTGTAACTAAAATAATCTTAGCCAAATTATCTTTATGATTAAAAAAGTTGAAATAAATTTATTCTTTTCTATCTTTAAGTTAAACTACCATTCTTTTACCCTTCTAAGTTTGGATCTTTGCTATAACGGAACCGAAAATCTAGATACGGTCGAGTCGAGACCTATTTGAATACAGTTCTTAAATTATATATGATGATTAGCAATCTATATTTATGAGATTAAAAAAAAATAAAAATGAATACATTCTCAAATTAATATTATTATTATTGTAGTCAACTCAAAGGTTCACACTATTGTGATATTGATTGCTCAATTCCGCATCATGGCTTAGCCTTGCACACCACTTCGCTGCACTACAGGGAAAGAAAAGGACAAAAAAAATAAAAAAGCTCGTCAATAATGTAGTTAGGCTACTTTACTTGGTCAATCTGAGATGAGATTGCATTAATTTAATTTTTTTTGAAAAAGAACTATAAAAGTGACTGTTACTTGTGTGGTAAAAAATATTCTTTCAAGTAATGCATAAGTAGAGTGTTTTCTTTGTTTGTAAAATTCTTTTAAATCAAACTCTTAAAGATGGT
>CAUOFW020001988.1:0-61730 GCA_963454935.2 Ilex paraguariensis
TTTTCTTCAACCATGTGACCCTGATTGTGAGCCGTCCATTGGTGCATGACCCACACCTGAAATGTTTCCCGTATAGGGTGAGCCAATGCCCAGTAGAATAATCCCTACAGAGGCTACTCATCACCTAAAATGCATATGCAATGTATAAATGCAACATTTCACAACAAGTATTCCCTCCAACAATAACATATAATACAATGTTGGAAAATCATGATGCCATGCCAAGTAATGAGATGAAACTCACCCATGCATGCTATCCCGAGCCCACACCGACTCCCACAACACAATGCGACACTTACGTGTAAAACAAACGTCTTTGATGAAACACATCCAAAGATCATTTTGAAATCAACCATATGTCATAAAACTAATTCATTCTTGGATGTTTCCCATCAAATGAATAATTTATATATCAAAATCATGTGCCTTTATGGGGTATCGGATTCAGGAATCGCACCTCCGGCTCCGTACGCCGTTACACTTTTCTGGAATTTCACCGCCGGTAAGTGTATGAACCAAGTGGTCGGGTTTTTCACCCGAGGGATGTCTAGCCCTACTTGCTATACCCGACACAAGTTTTCTTATGCATGTCACCGTGCGACTCCGTAGGACGTTCCATCCCACTTTCCCGAGCCTACCATCAAGTACCAATGTTGGTGTTGATCACCCCATGCAACCCTACACCCACACTCATGCATGTAGCCCATGAATGTGATGTTAATTCCATGTCCATATTGCAATGCATGCCAAATGACAATTTTTAAATATCATTGTATACCATGACAATTAATATCATTTGCATATAATCACATAACCATTTCAAGTTCAATATATCCAAGAGCATATATCAACACTCCATCAACATGATAACACATAATACATGCTAATATTACATTTCATTCACAAGGCATAATATAAAACACAAAGCATGCCCACATGATCCCAATTTCCAGGGATTACATAAATACTTCCATATACCAAAATCAAGCCAAGATTTTATATGGATCATTCAAACAAAATAAAAATCAGAATATATGATTTTTATATAACCAATTATCTAAACATTCAAGAAATCACAAACTAGCACTTTCTAACTACCAATTCACACTAGAATTGATCCTACCCATTTCCATAGCACCAATCATAATGGAAAAATATTAGAAATACCCAAAACAGCCCACATGAACCCTATGGACACCTTAGGTTAGAAATAGGTCCGAGTAGGAGGAACCCTACCTCTTGAAGCGTAAAGAATTTGTAGGAAGCCTCAAGAACAAGATTGAAGCCCAAAGCTTAGATTTCTCCAAAATCCTCCCTTTGAATCTTCGGTGAAAATCTTTGTTTTTGGTACCCACGCGTAGCTCTCGTCGCGTAGATCGACTTTAATTCTTGGCCCGACGAATTCCGACCGACGGAACTCCAAGAATCGGCGAAAGAAAGCTTGAAGAATTATATTTTTTTCTTCTTTGCTCTTGGGTCTGATCCAGTCGGCCAAATAAAGAGAAAATATCTGATTTTTCAGATATTTTCCCACTTTTATACTTTCTAAACACTTGGCCCTCGTCGCGCCAAGTGTCGTCCTTTGTCCGGGTCCGTTTTCACCCAAAACGATTAAATTTCGTACCGATTTAAACTCAAAATATTTTATATAAACTTTACTTAAAATATTTTACAAATTTTAAAATTTTATAAAAATTTCGTTTTTAGGGGTCATCGAACACCCGTCACCTCGAAAAACATAAAAAATCTGACTATCTCAGAATTCGAAAAAATTTGTCTGGGTAACTAGATTTCGTGAGACGAATCCAACAGTGAGGTCCGTTTCATCATCCGAGGTCTATAAAAATACCAGTTTTTTTTAACCCGCACTATAATGGCAAATTACCATTTTGCTATTTTTTTTCAGAAAAAGTTAAAATTTTTCCGGGTTTCACATTCTTCCTCCCTTAAAAGAATTTCGTCCCCGAAATTCACATACACATGCACATACAATCACATGCATATACAACAGTCAATTAATGCTAAATGACCAGAAGAATGTACCTCCATCCTCGAACAAGAAAGGATAACTAGTACGGACAGTGTCCTCGCGCTCCCATGTCGCCTCCTCTACTCCTCGATGCTGCCACAGCACCTTCACTAGCCGCACGGTCTTGCCTCGCAAAACCTGTTCCTGGCTATCCATGATGCGCACCGGTCCCTCCTCGAAAGTCCCATCAGCATCAACAACAAGCTCTCCCCAATCCACCACATGAGTCGGATGTGGGGTGTACTTCCGAAGCATAGAGACATGGAATACTGCATGAACACTCGATAGATTTGGCGATAATGCCAACCGGTAAGCAACTGTACCCACTCTCTCAAGTACCTCGAAGGGCCCGATGTATCTCGGTGACAGCTTCCCCCGCTTACCAAACCGGACCACTCCTCTCTTAGGCATAACCTTCAAGAAGACATGATCTCCCACCTCAAACTCTAGAGGTCGCCGCCGTCTATCAGCATAACTCTTTTGCCGGCTTTGAGCCGTGAGAAGACGCTTCCGAATCAAGTCCACCTTCTCCGAGGTGTCTCTGATCAATTCCGGACCCGTAGAAGACCTCTCTCCTACCTCCGTCCAACAAACCGGAGAACGACATGGCCTCCCATATAGTGCCTCATAGGGTGTCATCTCTATGCTCGCCTGGTAACTGTTATTGTATGCAAACTCCACCAAGGATAAGTGATCTTCCCAGCTACCCTTAAGATCTAGGACGCATGCCCGTAGCATGTCCTCTAAAGTCTGGATAGTCCTCTCAGACTGACCGTCTGTCTGGGGATGAAAAGCAGTGCTCATCATTAATTGTGTCCCCATGGCTCGCTGGAAACTCTCCCAAAAATGAGCCGTAAACCTGGGATCCCGGTCCGATACAATAGATACAGGTACTCCATGCAGCCGGACAATCTCCCGTATATACAACCTGCAGAATTCCTCCAATGTGAAGGTCATCCGCACAGCCAAAAAGTGTGCCGACTTAGTAAGCCGGTCCACTATCACCCACACCGCGTCATGACCCCGCGATGTCCGTGGCAAATGGGTCACAAAATCCATCGTGATATGCTCCCACTTCCACTCAGCTACCTCCAAAGGCTGGAGTAATCCCGCTGGTCTCTGGTGTTCAGCCTTAACCTGCTGACACGTGAGACATCGACTGACAAAATCGCCAACCTGCCTCTTCATTCCACTCCAGTAATACTGGCGACGAAGATCATGATACATCTTCGTGCCCCCTGGATGAACTGCAAAACGGGAGCAATGAAACTCCCTAAGGATCTCCTCCCTCAGATCTGCCAATTGAGGAACCACAACCCTTCCTCGATATCGAAGACTACCATCTGAGTGAGTAGCCCAGCCCTCGTCACCCATACCTGCCTGTACACGGTCCCGGATGGACAATAGCTCCGTGTCCTGACTCTGGGACTCAATCACCCTGCTCAGTAGAGACGGTGTAGTCACCAAACTCCCCAAAGTACCCTGAGCCTGACCCATATAACATAGCCCGAACTGTCCCACAGTCTCGAGCATCTGCCACTCCCGGGAAGCTACACTAGCCAAAACTCTCCGTGACCTTCGGCTAAGTGCATCAGCCACCACGTTTGCCTTACCAGGATGGTAATGCAAAGTGAAGTCATAGTCCTCTAAATACTCCATCCACCGGCGTTGCCTCATGTTGAGGTCCCGCTGTGTGAAAATATACTTCAAACTCTTGTGGTCCGAAAATACTTCAAACTGCTCACCATACAGGTAGTGACGCCAAGCCTTCAAGGCAAAGACAATGGCTGCTAACTCCATGTCATGTGTGGGGTAATTCTGCTCGTGATTCTTTAGCTGCCGAGAACCATAAGCTACTACCCTCCCAGACTGCATCAAAACACATCCCAGCCCGTCCTTCGAGGCATCACAATAGACCGTGTACCTCTGTCCTCGTTCTGGAACTATCAGAATAGGAGCTGAAGTAAGCCTCTTCTTCAACTCTTGGAATGCATTCTCACAAGAATCATTCCACACAAACTTGACATCTTTCCGGGTCAACTTCGTCATAGGTGCAGCCAATCGAGAGAAATCCTCAATAAATCGCGGTAATACCCCGCCAATCCCAAGAAACTACGTATCTCGAAGACTGACTTCGGTCTCTCCCAATTCATAACTGCCTCAACCTTCTCCGGGTCCACGGATACACCCGAAGCCGACACCACGTGTCCCAGAAATTTCACCTCAGTAAGCCAGAATTCACACTTGCTGAACTTGGCATATAACTGATAATCTCTCAATGTCTGGAGAACAATTCTCAAGTGACTCTCATGCTCCTCCTCAGACTTGGAGTAGATCAAGATGTCATCAACAAAAACCACAACAAATTGATCTAAATAGGGTTGGAACACCCTGTGCATGAGGTCCATGAATGCCGCTGGAGCATTGGTCAATCCAAATGGCATCACTGTGAACTCGAAATGCCCATACCGCGTTCTAAACGCCGTCTTAGGAATATCTTCCTCCCTAACCCTCAACTGATGGTAACCGGTTCGAAGATCTATCTTGGAATAGACCCGTGCCCCCCTCAGCTGATCAAACAAGTCATCAATCCTCGGCAAAGGGTACCTATTCTTGATAGTGACCCTATTCAACTTTCGGTAATCAATACACAACCGAAGAGTCTTATCTTTCTTCTTAGCAAACAGAACCGGAGCGCCCCAAGGTGAAGTGCTCGGTCTAATAAACCCTTTGTCCAACAATTCTTGCAATTGTACCTTGAGTTCTTGCAACTCAGTAGGCGCCATCCTGTGTGGTGTCATAGAGATGGGAGATGTATCGGGATGCAACTCTATAGTGAAGTCCACATCCCTATGTGGAGGTAATCCCGGTAGTTCATCCGAAAAATATCCTCATAATCACACACAACCCGAGGTAGACTTAACTCCTGCCTCGCCTCGTCTTCAAGGGTCAGGCTTGCTAGCCAACCCATCAGCTGCCCGTGCCATCTGGAGTCGTATACTGCTTGGGGTAAAGCATCGTGCTTATCCCCTTGAAACATGAAACAAACCCCATCCGGTGTGTAAGCAGTGATTCGCTTTCGATCACAATCAATGACGACTCGGTGTGCCGCCAACCAATCCATCCCAAGGATCACATCGAACTCCGACATGTCCATGACCCGAAGGTCCATAGTGAGTAGAATCCCTGAGATCTCCAACTCACACCCCCGACATATCTGATCAACCCTCACCCTAGCACCTAGGGGAGAACTCACATGCAATGGCTCTTTCAAGGTCTCAACCTCTAAGCCCAAGTCATCCACACAAGATGCAGCAATAAATGAATGAGATGCACCAGAATCAAATAACACTCTAGCCCATAAGCGGGAAAGTAGAAATGTACCCTGTATCACCGACGGATCTGCCGGCCCAGTCTGTGGCATCATGGCGTAGACACGCCCCGGAGTCCCTGAAGTCCCGGCTTGTGAGCCCTGGCCTCTTCCTCGACCCATTCCTTGGCCCATCTGGCCAGCTTGCGGTGTCCCTGCACGAGAAATAGTAGGGCCTTGTGCTGCACCCTGAAACTGGTACTGGCTGCCCTGACCCGTAGTAGGGTAGTGAGGAGCATACTGCGTCTGTGGTTGCCCCACTGAAGTCTGAGATTGCGACGACCCATGACCCTGGGATCCCTGCCTCTGAGGACAATCCCTCTTCATGTGACCCGGTTGGTGGCAATGATAGCAAGTCCTCTGGCCAACCTGGTAGGAAGGTCTCTGATTTCTCCCACCTTGGGAGGATTGACTTTGGCCTTGGCCTTGATAACTGCGGCCCTGTACCTGAAATCCTTGTGGAGTAGAAGTCCTTTGCTTCTTCCTCGAGCTAGAAGAAGAGGATTGGCCTTCCTTCTTCTTGTCTTTTGCACTAGACTCCCGGATGCTCCTTGCGTCATCCACCTCTCTCTCAATGGCCAAAGCTGTGGTGACCATCAAGTCGAAGTCTTGTAGTAGAAGACCGACGATTTTACCCCGGATGGATAACTTCAGCCCATCCTCAAATTTTCTAACCTTGGCCATATCTGTGGCCACATATTGGTCAGCGAAACGTGCTAACTCAGTGAATTTAGCCACGTATTCCATCACTGACATCGTTCCTTGCCTCAGATCTAGGAACTCCCGGGCCTTTGCATGCCTCGCAGTCGCCGGGAAGTATTTCCCCATGAAAAGTTCCTGGAACTCTACCCATGTCATGGCCTCCAAGTTCTTGGAGTCTTTCACCCAATCCCACCATACTTGGGATTCCCCCTCCAACTGGAATGTAGCTAGAGTTATCCTGGTGGCGTCAGAGGTGATCTCCATTGCCCTCAAGATCTTGTCAACCTGCCGGAACCAATGATCAGCTACCATCGGGTCCGCCCCTCCCATAAAGATCGGCGGTTGATGTGCCTTGAACTTCTGGAGATGACTGGAGCCTCCTTGGCCCCCACTTGTACCCGTCTGTGCAATAGTAGCGGCCGTAGCACTAGCTTGTGCAATGGTAGCCGCCGCTGCACCAATAGCCTCCATGAAGGCTTGTTGGTCAAAGGCCGGTGGTGGTTGGTTGTTGTTCCGCCTACCACCTCTGCCTCGGCCGCGTCCTCTTCCCCTTCCTCTATTTTCCATCTACACACATGTCAAATAGAAACAGAGCATTTACTTAGTATCCCAAGATAGAAGTCAAGTATTTAAACTTGGAGATTTTCCTCCTTGTTTCACTAGTAGTGCGTGTGCCACCTACTAGTAGACATTTACACATAAAACTATACCATTCATTCCTTTTTTTTTTGAACCCAAGGTTATGTTTTCTAACCCTAGTGTTTGTTTTTTTTTTTTTTTCATGTGCCTTTTACCATGCATATCATTCACATAATCACTTAGCAAGTAATCATGTTTCACATAACACGTTGCACAAAACATGTAACAATTTAAGCACATAAGATGAGATGCACAATGCATGCAATGGTCTAGTCCCAATGCCCAACAAGCCTTAGGTAAATCGTATAACCTAGGCTCTGATACCAAGCTGTGACACCCCAAATTCATGGGGTCCGTTAATTTCCCATCAACCCACGGAATGCCCGTGGATACCGTATAACTCGATATCGTACCGTTGTGTCCCATTTACCGGGATCCATAATTTAACGAAATCCGGGCAGAGTCTCCTTTGTACGGGAAGCTCTACCCCAAAACACAATCTGTGCAATCAACATTTACATGACCCATCCGAGGTCCAATATAATACCATAACCACACAGGGTCCATTTTATACGTAAAACTTGACCACACCGGGTCCAATCATCATATTTATATCAAAATATGCAAGGTTATATTAAAACAGTCCATATATACTCTATTACAATTCCTTTACACATTACATGCCAAAATTTAATTACAAATCTACTTTTACAAAAAAAAAATGGATTGGAAGCCACAAGTCGGCTTTTCTTCAACCATGTGACCCTGATTGTGAGCCGTCCATTGGTGCATGACCCACACCTGAAATGTTTCCCGTATAGGGTGAGCCAATGCCCAGTAGAATAATCCCTACAGAGGCTACTCATCACCTAAAATGCATATGCAATGTATAAATGCAACATTTCACAACAAGTATTCCCTCCAACAATAACATATAATACAATGTTGGAAAATCATGATGTCATGCCAAGTAATGAGATGAAACTCACCCATGCATGCTATCCCGAGCCCACACCGACTCCCACAACACAATGCGACACTTACGTGTAAAACAAACGTCTTTGATGAAACACATCCAAAGATCATTTTGAAATCAACCATATGTCATAAAACTAATTCATTCTTGGATGTTTCCCATCAAATGAATAATTTATATATCAAAATCATGTGCCTTTATGGGGTATCGGATTCAGGAATCGCACCTCCGGCTCCGTACGCCGTTACACTTTTCTGGAATTTCACCGCCGGTAAGTGTATGAACCAAGTGGTCGGGTTTTTCACCCGAGGGAGTGTCTAGCCCTACTTGCTATACCCGACACAAGTTTTCTTATGCATGTCACCGTGCGACTCCGTAGGACGTTCCATCCCACTTTCCCGAGCCTACCATCAAGTACCAATGTTGGTGTTGATCACCCCATGCAACCCTACACCCACACTCATGCATGTAGCCCATGAATGTGATGTTAATTCCATGTCCATATTGCAATGCATGCCAAATGACAATTTTTAAATATCATTGTATACCATGACAATTAATATCATTTGCATATAATCACATAACCATTTCAAGTTCAATATATCCAAGAGCATATATCAACACTCCATCAACATGATAACACATAATACATGCTAATATTACATTTCATTCACAAGGCATAATATAAAACACAAAGCATGCCCACATGATCCCAATTTCAAGGGATTACATAAATACTTCCATATACCAAAATCAAGCCAAGATTTTATATGGATCATTCAAACAAAATAAAAATCAGAATATATGATTTTCATATAACCAATTATCTAAACATTCAAGAAATCACAAACTAGCACTTTCTAACTACCAATTCACACTAGAATTGATCCTACCCATTTCCATAGCACCAATCATAATGGAAAAATATTAGAAATACCCAAAACAGCCCACATGAACCCTATGGACACCTTAGGTTAGAAATAGGTCCGAGTAGGAGGAACCCTACCTCTTGAAGCGTAAAGAATTTGTAGGAAGCCTCAAGAACAAGATTGAAGCCCAAAGCTTAGATTTCTCCAAAATCCTCCCTTTGAATCTTCGGTGAAAATCTTTGATTTTGGTACCCACGCGTAGCTCTCGTCGCGTAGATCGACTTTAATTCTTTGCCCGACGAATTCCGACCGACGGAACTCCGAGAATCGGCGAAAGAAAGCTTGAAAAATTATATTTTTTTCTTCTTTGCTCTTGGGTCTGATCCAGCCGGCCAAATGAAGAGCAAATATCTGATTTTTCAGATATTTGCCACTTTTATACTTTCTAAACACTTGGCCCTCGTCGCGCCAAGTGTCGTCTTTTGTCCAGGTCCGTTTTCATCCCGAAATGATTAAATTTCGTACCGATTTAAGTTCAAAATATTTATATGAACTTTATTTAAAATATTTTTCAAATTTTAAAATTTTATAAAAATTTTGTTTTTAGGGGTCATCGAACACCCGTCACCTTGAAAAACGTGAAAAATCTGACTATCTTAGAATTTGACGAAATTTGTGTGGGTAACTTGATTTCGTGAGACGAATCCAACGGTGAGGTCCGTTTCATCATCTGAGGTATATAAAAATACCAGTTTTTTAACACGCACTATAATGGCAAATTACCATTTTGCCATTTTTTTTTCAGAAAAAATTAAAAATTTTTCCGGGTTTCACAATAACCATGGTATCTCAAGTCTAAGGATCAGTTGCATAACTGTAACTTAGGATTTAACATTGACAGGTATGTAATACTCCATATGAAAATTCCTATGTTAGTCAATTGTCCTGTTTAGTGTGTTTGTTCTATAACAAACACCCTCACACTTACTTCAGTGTCCCTACACTGGTGATTTGGGTGAGTCGCCTCATATTAAATATTAGTAAACAACATGTATGCTATTCTATGCGGATTATATATTGCCCACATAGTAATCCTATGACTAGGAATATTTAAGAGTTAAGTACTAAGAAGTATAGGTCTCTTCTTCTCAACCCTTCTTTTACACTTACAGTTTATGGAATATATCATGTATATTAAAATGAAATAAAGTAGAAACATGATAAATAAACTTGCCATTTTGTTTAATTAAGCAATGAATGTTGCTAGTACAACCCCAAAATATCATCAATAGATTGATTTTAGAGCATACTACTAACAATATCTTCAATAATGTGGAAGGCAAAGACACGTTTGTGGAGGAAAGCATAATGCTTTCTTTGGTCATTTTGGAAAGGTGTAGACTTTTGTTGGCTACTGGTAGTGTGGTGGAGGCAAGTGGGTTAGGTATGGCAAATTTGATTGGCTGGCTTGGGTGACAAAGGAGGTGGGACTTGTTGAGATGGGTGGTGGATGAGGTAGGATTGGTTGAGGAAGGTGGTAGATGAGGTTGGGGGGGGGGGGGTCACACTAAACAATAAAAATGTAAATTTGTAAAAAACCAAGGGATAAATTGAAAATATTTTTAGTATACGAACATTGACAAGGACTGTTAGCGAAATCTCAATCAGGTAATCTAGAAAGCGATGTTGATGAAGTTTTGCCTATTTTTTTTTAAATAGCAACAATGTTTACTTTGTTAACCCTTATGGGACATATATTTGTGAAGAAAATGGATAAAAGGGATACAACACTATCATTTGTATACATTCATAGTGAAAAAAACCTTTAAAACTTTCGAAGAACAAATAATAAAAATTTAAATTCTTTTAGAAGGATTCAATACCATTTGCCTAATATATTAATATATTGGATAATAAGATTAGTAAGAATTTGGTGCTACATTAACGAGTGATAACACAAAATGTATGGGCTCCAAATTTTAAAATATGAGTTCAAAAATTAAGTTCACTATTATTCATTTGATTAGAGAGTCAATTTTATTTGATTTCTTGAACTCACATAGTATCTATAGCTTGTGCATGAAGATATTAAATAGGGTTAGGTGTGCAAATGAACTAAATCGAGCCAAATATTGACCTACTTCAGCTCGACTCATACCTTTGGAAAAAAATTTCACACTCAACCAATTTATTCAAGCTCGACTCATTAGGCTCATTTTACTTAAAATGTTACAATTTTAGTGATGACCTAGAAGACAGAGCGGGAGGTGGAGTAAATTTTTTTTTAAAAAGTTAAGAGTGGGAGTGTCATTGACAGTGTCAAATTTATATTTGTAGCATTATGATACACACAAGAAAATAGGTTGTCAAAGTGCTAAAAATGAAAATAGAAATATAAATGGTAAAGAAATAAGGAAAACACATTTTTAGAGAAAAACAGCATCCCACATCGGTAGCATCTCACCAACTTCAATGGCTTCAAAGCTATAAATGAAGCAGTTCTAAGCATAGCTGGAAAGCATCTAGAGATTGTGCCTCAACTTTATGGCCTAGGTATAACAAAATATTGGAGGCCTTGGCGTGGCCCAAGTCCAATTTTGTTAATTAGTTAAATTTCTTTTTTTTTTATTTGTGATTTTATTTCTCAAATAGTTTAATTTGCGAATTATAATTCTAAAATTCGTTGATTTTTTATTTAATTTGGATATGTGGATTCACCACGAATCTGCTCTGAATTTGCGGATTTGTGCTTGAAACACAAATTCATTGAGGTGGATGGATGAATCGTGTGATCTAGGTGACAACCATAAGGAGACAATGAAGAGTAGAGATGGTGAAAATCATTTTTATACAGCTCTCATGCTTATGTTTCTGCCATTTTTTTTTTTGTTTGATATGGGATTCTGGCTACATAAGGAACTCCCACACATGCAATTCTTGGCTTCTCTTAAATGCAAGCGTAAATTACACCTAAACTCCCTAAGGCTTGTCACTTAACAGACTGATCTCCTCATATTTGACAAATTATGTCGAGACCACATAAGGTATGTGCGCGTATAACACACAGACCCTTATTGTTAGCATCATTAGATAAGCCGTTAAAACTTGGTGACATAAGTATATTTTTGACATAAAATTCCTAAGTTACCCTCTTTTTATTTAAAATAAAATCCATAAAAACATTAAAAAATTTTAAATTTTCATTTCGACCCCAAATAGGGTAGTAATCTATTAATTAATACCCTTTGTCCCATTAAAAATCCCACCTCCTACTGCTGAAACCTACCTCCCACTGCCTACCCAACACACCAAAGTCCCAATTCCACCAAATGGGAAACCCTCTTTCTCTCGCTGTCTCTCTCTCTCTCTTTCCACACAAAACACCACACACAAGCGAACATATGCATCCTAATGGCCATTGGATTCTAATCCACCTCCTTACTCAAATGCAAAGTTACAGGAGCGTTTTTTTTGCCAAAACCCTTAACACATCATTGAACCATCTTGGGCGACAAGCTCCCCCACCGATTTCAATACTGTCAAGGGTTTCTTCGATTAAACTCATTAGGAAATTCATAAGTGGTTTTGCTATATGTATGGTGTACTAATCTTTGTGAGATGGTGGTAGCAGTGGGATTTGGGTCTTATTTCAAACCAAACCATTTTGACAAAGTTGGTTGTTGGGTCATTGAGCATGAAGGAGATGATGAAGGAGGCAATGGAGATATACAGACCAATGGTGGGGAGTAGAGGGTGTTGGATAGGCGGTGGTAAGTGTTAGGAACATATTTTTTAATTAGCTAATTTTGTGAATTCTTTATGTAAATCTCAACTCATTCCACAGTCAAGATGCTACAATGATGAAGATCTGAAAGTAACAAAAGGAGGGAGGAATGTGTTCTTCAAGCTACTTCAAAGGAAGGCTCTATATGTGCCTTCTTACTTAGGACAAAGGTAAATGAACCTAGAGACCTAAGATGATCCCTTAGTTTGATTCATTAGATTTAGGATGATTAGTGTTAAAATGAGTTAGGTAATTGATCAGAATATTACTCTTAGGTATTTTTCAACGAAAATATTTTCTAAAACTTAAATGTGTTTTGAAAACATAGATTGAGTCGTTATCGGACCCCACTTGAGCAACATCCTTTAGTGTTTTTTGATTGATTTTAGGCTTTAAAAACTATTAGGGACAGCTCTATATTCTCTAGTTGTCATTAGAGCGGTCTCTCAACACTTAGGAAATAAAGTAGGAAACGTAGAAGGAAACAAGCAATAGGGACTATCCTTTGGGCCACTCAAGCGGTCTCATGGTCTCTCGAGCAATCTAAGCTCCCCTGACATGGTTTGAATCCAATGTTCTTTCCAACAGGTACTTCCCTCCCACTGCTTGAGTGGTCAAGCGTGAATTTTTGGTTTCTTGACTTTCAAGACAACCCTAATTCTTTTCCTATAAATAGAATGAGTCTTTCTCAACCTAGGGTGAGGCTCTCTGAGCTAGAAAAGACTCAAACCTTTCTAGAGAGCTTGAAGAACAACCCTAGATCCCTAAGTCCAAAAAGACCAACCATCTTGATTTTTCTATTCAACCTCACACATTGAAGAATAAGATCTTGCTTGTTGCCAACCAAAACCCACTTGGAGAAGAGTATTTCGAGATTCCTGGGTGTGAAGCTTTGAAGATTGCTCGAGACCTAAACAATCCATCATGGTAGATGTGTCCAAGTGAGTCTACCCATAACTTTGGAGAAGGACTTTCGAAGGAGAGATCTATAGAAGGAAAGAAGCATCTAGCCATGTGGATTAATTGAGGTACAAGACTCAGGTACTTGTATATTGACTTAAGGTTAGTGGATAATGGCTTTGGTGAACTCTTGAGTGACTCCTCGTGGTTTTTCTTGATGAGAGTTTTCGCATCAACAATTCCTTGTATCTCTTTATTGCTTTATTTCTTATACACTTACAATTGATGCACACACGCACATCATGTGTTTGATGAATTAATTGTTTATCTTCCAAATCATTAAATTGGAATTTTGGTAATTGGGGCTTTGGTTCAAAATTTACAACTCTATGAAATTGAGTGTTAATCTTTCAATTGACTAATTCATACATCAATTCATATGACGGATTTGGATTGTTCATGTTAACAAGGGGTTCAAATGGCTAATTGATAAATAAACTTTGAAATTGGTAACTATGGTAGAATAAGATTAAAATTGATGGCCACCGGCTTTTGAATTGAAATTAGCCTATTAACTATCCTCTAGGTCTAGCTTGTGATTTCTCGTGTATACTCAAGTGAAAAGATTCTACAAATGAAGTGAGAGTTCTTTGCTACAATTGGTATTAGAGCAAGGTTTTCCTTGAATTGTACTTGTGTATGCATTCATTGCATATTTGCCTATTTGATCTTTTTTTTGTGATTTGAGATTCATTATAACTACTAGTTGGTTATTAATGGAGTCTCAAAAAGAAAGAGTTTCAATAGCACGACTATCGCTCTTTGATAGTACAAACTATGCATATTGGAAATTAAAATTGATTGATGAGCAACTGTGATTGTAAGTGCAAGAGGGATGGACCCCTCGTTGCAACTTAAAGATTGCAATACCTAAGTATAGATTGTACGAAGTCATAAATACCTTGAAGGACAAGGTCATACCACAGGGAATTGTTGAGAAACTCATAACACAAAGAAGAGAAAATGAAATTGCATTTGAAAGTAGTTTGATGAGGTTGAATTCATAAAACGATAAATTTAGGGTTTAAAAAATGATTTGAATTACTAAAGCATAAGGGATTCCCTTCCAACTCCACACAGTATTTACTTTGATCCGATTTTCAAACTCAATTAGGAATCAGCTGAAAAGAGATCTTAATCGGTAGATTTAATGGTGATAATATGGAAAACAAATACAAAAGTGTAATTAACAAATTATTTAGATAAAAATAAATTTAGTTGCAGATCTCAAGCATGCACTGTGCCTAAAGTCAACGATGAATCAAGATCTCTAACAAAAAAACTTGTTTTAATCATAAACAATCAAATCAATTATTTTTATGAAATTATAATTAATTGATCCAAACATGAAAATCTAGTTATTTGACTCGCAGGGAATCCCAAAGCATTCAATGTACATGACACAATGAATCAAAAGATTTTACAGAGCAAAAATTTTACTAAATGACTTGAATCAATTGAAAGGAATAATCAGGCAATAAAGAACATCGATGAAAAATAAATATTGTACTTCTTTAGAATAATCACCCTTAGCGTTAGTTGTCGGTTTAGCCAAAGAGAAGCTAAGGTCAGATAGATACCCAAATTAGGGATTACAAGTATTTATATGAAATTTAGGAAATCAAAAACCTAATCAAAGTCAAAAACCTAGCCTGGCTAATTCGAGTGTCTTGTCCGGACACTTCTTTCCAAGCATTCAGACTTGAGGCTTCACTCTACACTCTCTAGAAATGGATTCTGAATGCATGTTCTTGACTAAGGGTGTTCACCCTACCCTACGCGTAGGAAATATGATTTTTTATTTTCCTACACGACACTTTGCGGAAGATTTTTTTCTTGGCCTACTCTATCCGATAAAGTGCAGTATTCCTAGCCGACTTCCATCCAAATTAATCGGGTAGAAAGTCGGGTAGGAAATCAGGTGAATACGTTTTGTAGTTATTAATTTTTGGATCATTTTAACAATTCAATTAAGTAACATGCACCAATAAACCAATAACAATAAAACCTAAAATAATTACAATAACAATAAAACCTAATAATTACAATAACAATTAACATAAAACACAAGAAAGCCCAAGGCATAAACATCAATCCATCATAATTGTTGCGCAAATACAATAACAACAATTTTAAGTTTAAACCATATGAAACACATCAAAAAATATAACTGCTCCAATATATATATACGGGTAGATTAAGATAGGAATACGAAAATTTGATTGGGATTCTGCATTCCTACCTAATTTAATTGGAAGACTAAAATTACGGGTAATCAAAAATAGGGTTGGGTAAGGTTGAGTAGGTTAGAAAATTTTGGGTAATCAAAAATTTGAATACCCCTATTCTTGACTATTTGGACATTTAGGTAATTCTTTTGCTGCCATAAATTTTTCAGTTGGAACATCAATCTTTGTCAAAGTGCTCACAACTAGCACATAAGATTTAGTTACTCTTGTTGCATCAATAAATGCATCAGCCAATTGATTAGCAAATCTCTAGAGATGAATAATTCTTTGCACTTCAGTTTCACATTGGAGAGTGTGTGGATAGAGATAAGACATAGAGTTTGCAGTCCAAGAAAGCTAACATTGTTCTTTAGCAGGCGGCATATTTCCTCCCCCTAACAACAGGAAGCCTGTCTCATCAAAATAACAATCTAAAAATCTTGCAGTAAAAACATCTTCCGCCAATAGTTTAAGATACCTAATGATTGAAGGTGAATCATACCCAATATAAATTCCTAGTCAATGTTGTGCACCCATCCTTTTGGGTTGTGGGGGAGCAATTGGTGCATATACAGTGTCTCGCCCCAAAATTCGAGGGTCTTTTATCAATCATTGACCACCCATCAACATGCAGAAGTACCTTGATCGTCGCACAATCTGACATCACGTCAATAGCATCCCCTTAACCGAGATCACAAAAAACACGCAATTTAGGCAGAGTCTCCCTTGTCCGGGCACTCCTAAATGTATAACCTGTGCACGTTTAATCACATGACCCATCCGAGGCCCAATATACAATAATTTATACTCCATTATTATTCATTTACATCATTTATATAAAAGGACACAAGGCCCGAAAGCATGGTAAATCATTCTAAAAAATTTAGATTTTTGGAAAACCTGCCAGTAGGTTTTAATGTTCTACCGGTAGGTTTTCCCTGCTGGAAAAGTTATATCGCAGAAAAGTGATGTTCTACCAGTAGGTTTTGCCTACTGTACCACATCTATCGGTAGGTTTGCTCAAACCTACCAGTAGGTTTTGTCCAAAATTGCATGTTTCATCTATTTTTGATTTCTAATTACTTCACATTAATCCCAAAACCATTCAATACCTGTTTAATGAAAATTTTCACATGAAACATAAGACGACAAGTTCTATTACCAGAAATTCCATATATTTTATATTCCCAAAGCCAAATTCCATAAATGTTTTAAAAAAATAGTTTTAAAAGCCACAAGTCGGCTTTCCTTCACCCTTGAGGCTCGAATTGGGAGTCGTCCCTCAATGTGAATCCTATACCTGAAATGTTTTCCCACGAAGGGTGAGCCACTCTCAATAGGGTATATCCTAAAGAGGCTACTCCCCAATCTAGATGCATATGAAATGTACACATGCAGCAATCAACCATTCAAAACATTCCCATAAAGAATATGCATTCAATGACAAGAATTTCATGTCATGCCATGAAATGAGATGAGACTTACTCATGAACTTTAACCCGAGCCCTCACCGAATCTCACAACACAATGCAATGTCAATGTGTGAAAATCAGGCATTCCAAGCCCCCGCCATTGATGTTACACATCGAATGACAATTTTATAAATAAAATCATGTGTTTATGTTGGGTAGCAGACTTTTGGTGTTGCACCGCTGGCTTTGAACACCGATACAGTTTTTTGGACTTGCACCGTCGGAAGTGTATAAACCAGTAACACGATCTTGCACCCGAGGGAGAGTCTAGCCCTTCTTGCTATACCTGACACAAGTTTTTCATGCAATCGTGCGACTCAGTTGGAATTTTGTTCTAACTTTTTTCGAGCCCACCCATCATCCACCAAGTATGGTGTTTGATTTAACCATGCACACACTCATGCCCAATGCCCATGAATGTGATGCCAACATCATGCCCAATATGCAATGAATGCCAAATGAGCAATTTCAACACATACCATTGATGATTACATCCTAAGCATATAATTTTCATAATCTATCAATTGTCAATACATCATAAGCATATATCAACATTTCATTCAATACAATTTTCAAGCATGTCACCACATAGTCATGCAATTAACACACTAATTTCATCAAGGCATAATGTAAACATATAACATGCCCACAAACCACATTTTACCAAGAAATTACATACTTAGCAATTTCTAATCACCAATTCACACTAGAATTAAATTTATCCGTTTTAATACTCGATTCCATCAACTTTACAACAATAGGCAAGTGATATATAATTCTATCAACCTACCCATCTCATATAAACACCTTAGGTTGGAAATAAACCTAATTAGGGAGAAAACCCTACCTCTTGAAGCGTAAAACAATGTTAAGATGCTCCAAGAACCCAAAACAAGTTAGAATCTTCACTTTCCCAAATCCCATTTTTTGGACTTCGGTAAAACCCACGCTTTTTGGTATAGCCGCATAGCCCTCGCACAGAGGAACGACTTTAATACTTGGCTCGAGTTGATTTAAGCGACGAGATGTAGATCGTAGAGAGAAGTTGGATTTTCTCTCTTTTTCTCCCTCTTCCTCTCCAATGTTAGAACCCAGCTGAACAATGGGGAGAAATATTTTCTCCCCCTATTTATACTCCTTAATGCTTGGTCCACAGTGTGGCACACTGTCCCCTTTTTCCTAGGTCCACTTTCACCCCAAAACGATTAAATTTTGCCCCGATTCAAGTTCAAAATATTTGTATTTTAATTTTCTTTAAATTATTTTTCAAATTTCAAATTCTTTTTCAAAAATTCATTTTTTTTGGGTCACCCGAGACCTGATCGCTTTGTAAAACGTAAAATATTCGACTATATTGAAATTCGACAAAAATTCATGAGGTAGTTAGATTTCGCGAGACAAATCCAGTGGTGAGGTCTATTTTGTCATCCGAGCTCTAGAAAAATTCAAGTTTGCAATCCGTATCGTAGTGAAAAATTATCGTTTTGCCCCTTTTTCATAAAAGTTCAAATTTACCCGGGTTTTGCATACAGCACAACCAAAAGTTCATAATTGAGAAATATTTGGGATTGACCAATTACGAGTTGTATTAGAGAGTATTGATGGTAATAGTTGGTCGAATACAAACTAAGGCTACTGCTATAATATTGCATACCCCTAAGCAGAAATGGGTAATTTTGCTCTCATAAGTAAGGGTTGAGCAATCAGCTAAAGTCGTTTGATGAAAGACTATACGAAAACATTTTGGTATAGGTGTGAACAACTGAGTGTTGTTCCACATCAATACCAATAAACATACAATAGTCTTAAATATTTGGGATGTAAATTCACCGACATTATCAAGATAAATTGTCTTGATTGAATACTCTACGAATTGTGCTCGTAACTGAATTAGTTATGCTAGAAAATGGGCAAAAGCATCATTTCAAGTATATAATAAATAAATATGTGACCACAGTGTTGAGGCATCAACTAAAATCATAAAATTTTGAAATGGTCCACATGATGGGAAGTAAATAGCTCCACAAAATATCCCATGAATTCTTTGTAAACAATTTAGAGATTCAATATTGACTTTTGTGGGAGATGATCTACTAACCAATTTTCCTTGTGAACAAGTAGTACATAGATAATTACTTGGAAAAAGAATCTTCTGGTTTTTCAGAGATTTCCATGAGAGTTGTCGATGATTCGATACATCATTATTGACATCGGGTGACCAAGTCAATCATGCCAAAAGTACATAAGTCTTTGGATCAAATAGCTTCTGGCAAATCACATTGTTTGATTCCATTGATCTTATGGTTGTATTGTACAACCCAGAAGAGAAAGCATAAAGTTTCTCTAATATAAGCTTCAGGCCAAAAAAATTGAAGTAATATAGATGTATTATCTATTGTTATCATTCATAGTCTCAATATAAAATTTATTACGGCGTATATCTTTGAAATTTAGCAAATTTCTCTGTAACTGACTGAATAAAATCATTGCTGATATGGATTTTGGTTCCATTTGGTAACAAGATAATAGCTCTTATGGAATCTTCAATCAGATTTGCAGAACCCAATATTGTATTTACTTTCTAGATAATATGATAAAAAAAAAAATCATCAACGTGTACATTCCCATCACCGGTCAAATGATCAATTTTTCCATTAGGAATGGCAAATAAATAATAAACATCAAGGTGAGTTATATCAATTGGATGTGCAACATCAAGACAATTAAGATCTACCGGCTTATCAATGAAATTTGTATCTATCTACTTTACTATTTACTTTATTGATGCTTGGTAAATGTCCACCAAATGTTTGAGCGTATGATAGGTACACGACCAAAGTTTTTTCATGTCCCACACTCATAACAAACTTCTTCATAATGCTTGGGAGGTTTATTCAGTAACCCTTCCCTTTATCTTGTTTTGCCTCTATGTTTGTCCACATCTGGTGCCGAGGTATGTTATTATGACCACTGTGCCGATTACCATTTCGACCATGCCTATGTTTATTACCACGACCATGAAATGAGGTGGCATTCACTTTAGGGAATTCTGTAGAACTAGTCAGGCAAGATTCATGGTTTTTCATCAATAGGCTATTATTTTGTTCAGCCACAAGAAGACATGATATCAATTCAGAGTATTTAGTGAACCTAAGCTAGCTATATTGCTACTACAGGAGCACATTAGAAGAGTGTAATGTGGAGTATGTTTTATCTAACATTTCTATATCATTAATTTGTTCTCCACATAGTTTTAATTGTGAGCTAATTCTGAATAGTGTCAAGTAATACTCGCTCACCTTTTTAAAAACTTTCAACCTCAGGTGCATCCATTCATGTCGAGCATTTGAGAGTATAATGGTCTTTTGGTGGTCATACCATTCTTTTAAATTATTCCAAATAACAAGTGGATCCTTTTCCATGAGATATTTGGTTTTCAATCCTTCATGGATGTGATGATGAAGAAATATCATTTCCTTTGAACAATCATGTAGTTACGGATCTAGAGGTGAAACTCGGGCGAGTTGAGTGGTCAACTTTAGTCCAACCCTAGGTATAAAATCTTCAACCCTAACCCTTATCCTAATATGACCTCAACTCGAGATACTTAACCCAAGTACTACCCAAGTTAATTTTGGGTAAACTCGGGTTGAAATTGGGTTATCAAATTCAGGTTCAATTCAGACCAATTTCAGGCTCTTAATTCTGGTTGTATTCGAATTAATTAATGGGCCTATATCAATATGACTATCTATTGCATTTAGTTGTAAACCTAATACTTTTAGTTTCTTGATTCTAGATTGTAGCAAGGATTTGTCTATTAGATTTTTCTATCCCCTCTCATTCAAAACATATCAAGAAGTTTTGGTGCAATAAATACAAAAAACTATAAATTTATTTGATGCTGCAAGTAACCCAACAGATTTGAGATAGGGGAAAGAGATCTGAGATGAAGAATCATTGAATCAACCTTCCTTCAATTGCTTATGATGAATCATTGTTGTAATCAACGGAGTCCTTCAGTTGAATTGTTGAATCAACAAATTCATTAAGTTCTTCATGAGTCATTGAATCAGTAGTCCTTCAGTAAGTGATGATAGCCGAAGTATGAAAGACTTATCACGTAAGTCTGGAGACTTATCTATTGCATCACTTGCATCTTGGTCTTGGAAACCAACTGGAAGTTTCTAGGTCTTGGAACTCAACTAGAAGTTTCTTGGCCTTGGATGTTTTTAGTCAAATGTTAAGCTTTATCAAGTGAGAGATCTGAGATGAGAAAGGGATGTGAGAGTGAGATGAGAGAGGCAATGTGAGAGAGAGACTAAGATTCAAATGATAAGAATGCCATAAAATAAACCCTAGTCTCTGGTAACTATGGGAGAGGGTTGAACCCAATAACTCGATGTCTTAACCCAAGTACTGCCTGAATTCAATTCGGGTTGGAGTTTTTTAACCAAGGCCCAACCCAAATATTAAAAATCTCAACCCAAGCACTATTTTTTTGGGTTGGGTTCGAGTTGAATTTGGGTTGACCAGCCTGAGTTGCACCCTTAGATGCATTATTTGCTTCTTTGATAGTATCCCTGAGATTCATAGTTGTCAAGTGGATGTCAGCATCAAGATAGTTGTTGCCCGAAATGTCAACAACAGTAAACTCAAGTTTGGTAAGGTTTAAAATTATTGAAAATCATGTCAATAAAATTTTATAATAAGTACTGATGACAAGACAACCCCTTGATTAGCATGAAAAACATAGATCATATTCCTAATGGAAAAGCCATATCACAATTTCATTGAAACAAAGGCAAATTAGTTAGAGCATATGCGGAAAACACAACACTTCACATGGAGGATCTTTCCACTTGATTATATACAAGGAATTGCATGTTGGACCAAAAGGGGAGGTCTTAGACAAACACAAATTTTAACCTAATTCAATCGCAATTACCTCTTCTCACAATGATATGACAATCTAAGGGAGAACCCTTTTTTAACAACCACAACCCAAAACACCCATGAAGATTAGTATATTGATTTTATGAATTTGTTGATTAACATTCAATCTTATCAGATGATCTCAATTAAGCAACTATAAGTGATAAGTAGATTCAAATAATCAATTCATCAAACACATAGTGCGCTTATGTGCATCAAACCACAAATATATATGTAAAAGCAATAAATAATACAAGTCATTTGTTGATGTGGAAACCTTTCTTAAAAAAAACCACTAGAAACCTTCTCAATTCATCAAAGCCTAATCTACTAAAACCAAAGTCAATCTACAAGTACTTGAGACTTATACCTCAATCAAACCATATGACTAGATGCACCTTTCCTTCGTAGATCTCTCTGCCAAAAGTCCCTCTCCGACATTATGGTTAGCTTCACTTAAACCTCCACGCCATACAGTTTGTCTAGGCATCAAGCAATCTTTAAGGCTTCATCCCCAAGACTCTCAGTTTCCACACTCTAATGGGTTTGATCTTCACCCAAACAAGTTCTTATTTTACAAGTTCTAAGGTTAGATAGGAATCAGAAGATGGTAGCCTTTGAGGTTAGGGATCTATGGTTGTGGTTGAAGCTCTCTAGAAAGATTTAGTCTTTTCTAGATCTTAGAGGCTTACCATAGGTGTAGGAAAGACACTCTCTATTTATAGGCACAGAATAAGGGTAATCTTGGTAAACAAAAAAACTCAAATTCGTGAATAATCGCTCGATCGTTGGGAGGGTGGTCATAGGGTGGTTGTCACTAGAGTGAAAACTGCGTTTTAAACATGCCTAAGGCAAGCAGTGCTCAAGCGACCATGGGCATCGCTCGAGCAACCATGGAGACCACTAGAGCGAGCTCATAGAGTGAAACTGGTGCTGCCTTCCGTATCTTTTTTCTTTTTTCTTCTAAGTCATCAAGAGACCGCTCTGGTGAAGGCTAGTGAGCATAGGGCAGTCCCTAAAGGGTTTCTAAGCCTAAAACCATGCAAAAAATCACCTATTTGAGCACTAAAGGGTATTGCTCAAAGAGGGATCTGATTGTGACTTAATCTATGTTTTCAAAATACAAAAATGGTTTCGAAAAAATTTTCTTTGAAAATCATCTAGGAGTCATAATGGAATCGCTTTTAATTCCATTTTCGTCCTAATCATCCTAAGTTAAAATAACTAAGAGTTCATCTTAGGTGTCTACGTAATTACCTTTGTCCTAAGCATGAAGATGCGTACGGAGGTTGAATGATGTAGCTTTGACTCTTGATCTCCTCCCTTCAATGTTACTTTTGGATCTTGAACTTGATAGCATCATGACCATGAAAATAGTTGAGAATTTACAATGGACTACACGAAATTAGCCAATTACAAAATAGGATCTAACAACCTCCCTCTTTGGCAATTTCGTCACAAAACACACAAGTTTATAATAAAGATTACAACCCAAAACCATTGAACAAATGAATTATAAATCTAATCTCAACACTATACATACATCCAAAATCTCTATCTACTACAAGGATCTATATCTTTTGATGAAGCTTGAAGATCACAATCATGCACATTACGATTCAAACCAAAACCTCATTAAACGCCTCATATGTTACAGAAATAAATTGCATAATCATGGGTATGGAAAACACCAAGAGAAGCATAAGGCTTAAGTATGTATACATCTTGTAAGTGCAAATATGTAACATGTTTGAACAAAATTGCCTCATGTTCTTGAAAACCAATTGATTTATTAATGCAAAACTAGTTCTCCCCCTTAGTTGGGTTTCACAAGTAAAATAACAAGTGAAAAATAAACAAGAAAAAATATATGACTTCATGCCAAGTTTGCAATTTTACTCCCCCTGAGTATTTGAACTACAAACTCCCCCTCTCTATGTTCACGTGCAACATATCTAGCTTAGTTAAGAGTAAATCTCCCCAATTACTCTCATATGTACCTAAAATATTCTCTCTTTTTGTCACAAATGTCAACCCAATAACAACATGCAATATGCACAATATAGAATCAAGTAACCTAACATATTTTTATCTTATTTGCGCCACAAAATTCAATCCAATGATGATCCATAATAATCATGATATAGAATTAGTAAAAGTTGAACAAAATTTGAGCACGTGTGAGTGAAATTGAACTAAGTGAAAGAAACATTACTCTAGGATGCATGAATTGAATTCTATATTTCTTAATATGCCTTAGAGTAATGTAATGAGATGATGAAAATTGGATGGAACGATTATAATGTAAAACATATGTAACTTTCATGATTTTTGACATTGAGCATTTACATATTTAATTTGAAAATTGCATTACATTTACATCCAATTTCATCCATGCATCTACATATAGTTGCATTTAGGTTGTACTAGTTGTGGCACACGTATGTTGTACATGAAAAATTTTAAAATCGGGTAAATTTGAACTTTTTTCGAAAAATGGTAAAATGGTAATTTGCCACTATAATGTATGATTAAAATTTGTATTTTTCTAGAACTCTTATGATGCAATGGATCTCACCATTGGATTCGTATCGTAAAATCGAGTTGTCCAAACAATTTTTATCAAATTCTGATATAGTCAAATTTTTCATGTTTTTTGAGACAATTGGGGTTGGGTGAACTCTCAAACGTCCCCAAAAATAGAAATTATAAAATTTACTTATAACTAAAGTAAATTTCAAATAAAAATAATTTGAATTTAAACCGGGACAGAATTAAGTCGTTTCAGGACAAAAACGGACCCAAAAGTATGAAACATGTTGCGCAATTAAAAAGTATAAATAGGAATTAAATATCTGATTTTTTAGATATTTATCTCCCCATTCCATCTGATCTCACATGTTGGAAGAGAAGAGAAGGGAGAGAAGAGAAAAACATAAATTTCTACCTTTCTTTCTTCGATCTACAGAGTTCTGTCGGTCAAAATTGCTTGGACCAAGAGTTAAAGTTGGTGTACGTGACGAGGGCTACACATACGTACCAAGAACGAGGGATTTCACCGAAGATCCGAGAGAATTTTGTGAAATCAAAGGTTTTAGAGCTAGAGAGGTGTCTTGAAGCTTTCTCCCTTCGTTTACACTACAAGAGGTAGGGTTCCTCTTACTTTGGTACATTCTTACCTAGAATGTCCTATGGAGTGGGTAAAAGGCATATAACAACTTAGGTTACTTGACTATGGTTATGAAAATGAGGAAATGGGTACAGAATTAGCCTAAACTAATTCCTAGTTGAGTTTGGCATGGGGAATTCACTTGTATAATCCCTTGAAATTTGATATTGTAGGGCATGCTATGTATTTCTATTGTGCCTTATGAATGATGTGGACCAATTTATATGATAACATGAATTTTTTGCCTTGAAGGTGTTTGTTAAATGCCTATATGGAATTAAGTTGTTATAGTATGAGTTTTGTATAACATGCTTGTGAATTTTGTTGAGAATGAATGAGTAGAGATATGTTGTTAATACATTAACATCATGATAATTTATGGTAATTATATGCAATTGATATAAATTGTCATGACATATGTTGGAATATGTGGTTAAATTAGCTCATATGGCATTCATTACATGTGGAGCATGATATTGATATTGCAATGGTGTATTACATTGCATTTTCACGGGAAAAACACATCCATGGGCATGAGTGTAGGTGTATGTGTGCATGGTTGGATTAATCATCATACTTGGTGATTGATGATGTGCTTGAGAAAGTTGGATCAAAGATCTAACTGAGTTGCATGGTTCATGAAAGAAAAACTTGTGTCGGGTATAGCAAGAAGAGATAGATCCTCCCTCGGGTGAGGTACCCGACTACTTGGTTTATACACTCCGCTGTAGTGAAATTCTGGAAAGGTGTAAAGACGTATGGAGCCAGCGGTGTGATTCCAAAATCTAATACCCAACAAAGACACATGATTTTGTTTTACAAATGGTCATTCGATGTGTATCATCCAACAAGATTTGGTTTTATAAACACATGAACTTTATTTCAAAATGATCATTGGATGAAATTCATCAATGATAGATTTACTTCACACGTGCATTGCATTGTAATGTGGGAGTCGGTGAAGACTCGGGTTTAAGGTGCATGAGTGAGTGTCATCTCATATCATGACATGGCATAGTAGAAATTTCCATCTTGAATGACATGTTATGTATGGAATGGGTTATGATTGTTAAATGTTGCATGTGCACATTTCATATGCATTCTAGGGGGGTAGTAGCCTTTGTAGGAAATACTCGACTAGGCTTGGCTCACCCTATACGGGAAAACATTTCAGGTGCGAAATATATTCTGGCGGATGGCTCGCATTAGGGGCTTCAAAGATGAAGAAAAGCCAATTTGTGGCTTTTGTAGCACATTTTGTGTAATTTCTATAAAAAATTATGTTTGTGAGCATGAATCGTATAAATGGGTTGTAATAGAACTTGTACATATCAATTTTTATATGATAAACATCATTATACATGTTTGGATGGTGTTGGAGTGGTTTTGATTGGATTGGAAATGAGAGATAGGTGAAATGGGCAAAAATTGGGTAGAGAGTACTGGTACCACGAGGTCCAGTGAGTTAACAGTACTGGTACAGGTGTGATAGTACCGGTACTATTTGGTCCAGAAGGCAAGCATACCGGTATAGCGTACTGGTACTGATTTTCCAAAAGGCTCACAGTACCGGTACTCTTTCTAAAATTTTAAAATTTTAAAACTATTTTGCCAAGCTTTTGGGCTATAGGTTCTTGGGTTCCAAGGATATAAATGGACTATAATGGAGTATGAATTGTGGTACATTGCACCACGGTTGGATCAAAGGATAAAATGAACACGGGTTTTACGTGTAAGTTAAAATCCCGGTAAAGGCAATGTTATTAACGTGGAGTCGAGTGTGTGACTATCATGGGTATTTTTGCAGGTTGACGGTTAGTCAATGGTTAATAAATGACCCCCGATTTTAGGGGCATCATAGCTTGGTATCAGAGCATAGGTATGCGATTCACCTAGGGCTATTGGGATTGGGTTTAGGCCATTGCATTTATTGTACATTTCATGTTATGTGCTTAAATTGCTACATGTGAATTATATGCATGGTGAAATGTATATGGAAAGGAAGAACACTAGGGTTAGAAAACAAAACTTTGGGGGTTCGAAAAAAGGGATGAACGAGATAGTTCAAAATGTAGTTGTCTACTAGTTGTGGCACACACTCTACTAAGGAGGCAAGGAGAGAAATCTCAAAGTTTAGACTAAATCCCTATCTTGGGATAGTATGTGAGGCTCTATTGTTATCTTACATGTGTGTAGATGGCAAATAGGGGAAGAGGCGGTGGGCGGAACAATGATCAACCACCACCGGTCTTCGACCATTAAGCCTTTGTGGACGTTATTGGTGTTGCAGCTGCTACCATTGCACAGGCTAGTGCTACAGCTGCTACTGTTGCATAGGCTAGTGCAAATGTGGGCCAATTAGTCTCAATTAACCTTCAAAATTTTAAGGCACACCAGTCGCTGACTTTTGTGGGAGGAGCAGATCCGATGGTGGCTGACCGTTGGTTCTGGCAAGTCGACAAGATCTTAAGGGCAATGGAGATAACCTCTGATGCCACTAAGATAACGCTAGCTACATTTCAGCTAGAAGGAGAATCCCAATTGTGGTGGGATTGGGTGAAGGACTCCAAGAATTTGGAAGCAATGACATGGGTAGGGTTCCAGGAACTCTTCATGGGCAAATATTTCCCAGTAGCCGCGAGGCATGCAACGGCCTGGGAATTCTTGGATTTGAGACAAGGGACGATGACAGTAATGGAATACGTAGCGAAGTTCACGGAATTAGCTCATTTTACTGATGACTACGTGGCCACGGATATGGCCAAGGTGAGGAAGTTTGAGGATGGGTTGAAATTATTCATCCAGGGTAAAATTGTGGGCCACTGCCTACAAAACTTGGATATGATGGTCACAACAACTATGGCCATTGAGAGAGAAGTTGAGGACACACGGAACATCCGGGTAGCGGGTGGTAAAGACAAGAAGAAGGACGGCCAATCTTCTTCAAGTTCGGGGAAGAAGCAAAGGACTTCAACTCCATAGGGTCACAATTATCAAGGCAAAGGCCAAGGTCAATCCTCCCAAGGTGGGAGAAATCAAAGGCCTTCCTACCAGACAGGCCAAAGGACTTGCTACCATTGCAATCAATCGGGGCATATGAAACGGGACTATCCTCAGCAACAGGGATCCTAAAGCTCTGGGTCATCCTAGTCCCAGTCATCGGTGGGGCAGTCACAGACATACTTTGTTTTTCACTACCCCACCATGGGCCAGGAAAGTCAATCCCAGTTTTAGGGTGCTGCACAGACCCCTACCACTTCACTAGCGAGGACTCCGTAATCAGGCCAGATGGGCCAGAACATGGGTCAAGGTTGAAGACAGGGCTCACAAGCTGGGACTTCACGGACCTAGGGGTGTGTTTACGCCATCACAACGTAGACTAAGCTAGTGGATCAGTCAGTCATCCAGGGTACATTTTCACTCTCTCGCTTATGGGCAAGAGTATTATTTGACTCTGGTGCATCTCATTCTTTTATTGCTGCATCATGTGTGAGAGATTTGAGCTTAGAGGTTGAGACCTTGGAAGAGCCATTGCATGTGAGTTCTCCCCTAGGAATTAGGGTGAGTGTTGACCAGATATGTTGGGGCTGTGAGTTAGAGATCTCAGGGATTCTACTCATCGTGGACCTTAGGGTCATGGACATGTCAGAGTTCGATGTTATCCTCGGGATGGATTAGTTGGCGACACACCAAGTCGTCATTGATTGTGATCAAAAGAGGATCACTGTCTACACCCCCGGAGGGTATTTGTTTCAAGTTCCAGGGTGAAAAGTATGACATTTTACCCCAAGTAGTGTATGACTCCCGTTGGCATGGGTAGTTGATGGATTGGATTACGAGCCTTACCTTGGAGGACGAGGCTAGATAGTAGTTGGGTCTACCTCAAGTTATGTGTGAGTATAAGGATATTTTTTTGGATGAACTACCAAGATTACCTCTCCATAGGGATGTAGACTTCACCATTGAGTTGCACCCCAGTACATCGCCTATTTCTATGACTCCACATAGGATGGCGCCCGCTGAGTTGCAAGAACTCAAGGTCTAATTACAGGAATTGTTGGACAAGGGCTTTATTAGACCGAGCACTTCACCATGGGGTGCTCCGGTATTGTTTGCCAAGAAGAAGGATAAGACCCTTCGATTGTGTATAGACTACCGATAGTTAAATAGCGTTGCTATCAACAATAGGTACCCTTTACGGAGGATCGACGACCTGCTTGATCAATTGAGAGGGGCGTGGGTCTACTTCAAAATAGATCTCTGCACCGGTTATCATCAGTTGAGAATTAGGGAGGTAGATATCCCTAAGACGGCATTCAAAACGTGATATGAGCATTTCAAATTCATGGTGATGCCATTCGGATTAACGAATGCCCCAGCGGCATTCATGGATCTCATGCATAGGGTGTTCCAACCCTATCTAGATCAGTTCGTCATGGTGTTTGTTGACGATATCCTGATCTACTCCAAGTTTGAGGAGGAGCATGAAGGTCATTTGAGAATCGTTCTCCAAGCCTTGAGAGACCATCAATTGTACGCCAAGTTCAGCAAGTGTGAATTTTGGCTAACCGAGGTAAAGTTTTTGGGACACGTGGTGTCAACTTCGGGTGTATTCGTGGACCCGGAGAAGGTTGGCAGTCATAAATTGGGAGAGGCCGAAGTCAGTCTTCGAGATATGTAGTTTCTTGGGATTAGTGGGATACTACAGGAGGTTCATCGAGGATTTCTCCCGACTAGCTGCACCTATGATGAGATTGACCCTAAAGGAGGTCAAGTTGGAGTGGAATGATTCGTGTGAGAAGGCATTCCAGGAGTTGAAAAGGAGGCTTACTTCCGCTCCTATTTTGATAGTTCCGGAGAGGGGATAGAGGTACACAATATATTGTGATGCTTCTAAGGACGGACTTGGTTGTGTTTTGATGCAGTGTAGGAGGGTGGTGGCTTATGGTTCTCGGCAATTAAAGAATCACGAGCAGAATTACTCTACACATGACATGGAGTTGGCGGCCATAGTTTTTGCCTTGAAGGCTTGACGCCACTATCTATATGGTGAACAGTTTGAAGTATTTTCAGACCATAAGAGTTTGAAATACATCTTTACACAGCGGAACCTCAACATGAGGCAACGCAAGTGGATGGAGTATTTGGAAGACTACGACTTCACTTTGCATTACCATCCCGGTAAAGCAAATGTGGTGGCCGATGCACTTAGCCAAAAAATCATGGGGAGTTATGGCTTCCCAGGAGTGGCGGATGCTCGAGACTACAGGGCAGTTTGGGCTATATTATCGAGGATAGGCTCAGGGTGTTTTAGGGAGCTTGGTGGTCACATCTTCCCTACTGAGCAGAGTGATCAAAACCTAGGAACAGGACCCAAAATTAGTGTCCATCAGGGGTCGGTGACTAGGGCTGGGCCATTCACTCAAATGGTGCTCTTCGATTTAGGGCAAGGATTGTGGTTCACCAGTTGTCAGAGTTGAGAGAGGAGGTTCTTAAAGAATTCCATTACTCTCGATTTTTTGTGCATCTAGGTGGCACGAAGATGTACCATGATCTTCGTCGCCAGTATTATTGGAGTGGGATGAAGAAAGATGTTGAAGACTTTGTTAGACGATGTCTCACGTGTCAGCAGGTCAAGGCTGAACACCAGAGACCAACGGGGTTACTCCAGCCTTTGGAGGTGGCGGAGTGGAAGTGGGAGCATGTCACGATGGATATTGTGACTCACTTCCCACAGACATCATGAGGACATGACGCGGCGTGGGTGATAGTGGACCGGCTTACGAAGTCAGCACACTTTTTGGCCGTGTGGATGACCTTTATACTGGAGGAATTGTGCAAGTTGTATATATATGAGATTGTCTGGTTGCATGGGGTACCTGTATCTATAATATTAGATCGGGATTCCAGGTTTACGACTCACTTTTGGGAGAGTTTTCAGTGAGCCGTGGGGACACAGTTGATGGTGAGCACTATTTTTCATCCCGAGACGGACGGTCAGTCGGAGAGGACCATCCAGACTTTAGAGGACATGTTACGGGCATGCGTCCTAAATCTCAAGGATAGCTGGGAAAAGCACCTACCCTTAGTAGAGTTTGACTACAACAACAGTTATCAGACAAGCATATAGATGGCACCCTATGAGACATTATATAGGAGGTCTTGTCGTTCTCCAGTTTGTTGGACTAAGGTTGGAGAGAGACCCTTTACCGGTCCAAAATTGGTTAGAGACACCTCGGAGAAGGTGGACTTGATAAGGAAGCGTCTTCTCACAACTTAGAGTCGACAGAAGAGCTATGCCGACAGACGGCGGCAACCTCTAGACTTTGAGGTGGGAGATCATGTTTTCTTAAAGACAATGCCTAAGAGATGAGTGGTCAGGTTTGAAAAACGGGGGAAGTTGTCACCGAGGTTCATCGAGCCCTTCGAGGTACTCTAAAGGGTGGTTACAGTGGCTTACAAATTGGCGTTATCGCCAAATTTATCAGGTATTCATGCGGTGTTCCATGTCTCCATACTCCGAAAATACACACCAGATCCGACACATGTGGTGGATTGGGGTGAATTGATGGTTGATACGGATGGGACCTTCGAAGAGGGACTGGTACGTATCATGGATAGCCGGGAGCAAGTTTTACGAGGCAAGACCGTGTGGCTACTGAAGGTGTTGTGGCAATACCGAAGAATGGAGGAGGCAACATGGGAGCACGAGGACATTATCCGTACCAATTATCTTTTCTTATTCAAGGATGGAGGTACATTATGATAGTCATTTAGTATGATATGGTTCTTGCATATGCATATGAGTGATTGTACATGTGTGTGTGTGAATTTCGGGGATGAAATTCTTTTAAGGGGGAAGAATGTAAAACCCGGATAAATTTGAACTTTTTCTGAAAAAGAGCAAAATGAAAATTTGCCACTATAATGTGGGATTAAAATCCATATTTTTATAAAACTCGGATGACGCAATAGATCTCACCGTTGGATTCGTTTCTCAAAATTGAGTTGTCCGGTCAATTTTCATCAATTTATGAGATAGTCAGATTTTTTACGTTTTTCGAAACAACTGGGGGTCAGGTGAACTCTCAAACATCCCCAAAAATAGAAATTATAAAATTTCCTTATACTTGAAAGAAAGTTCAAATAAAAATAATTTAAATTTAAACCGAGACAGAATTAAGTCGTTTCAGGACAAAAAGACCCGAAAGTATGAAACGTGCGGCGCAATGTGGACCGTACAATTAAAAAGTATAAATAATGATTAAATATCTGATTTTTTAGATATTTCTCTCCCCATTCCATCCGATCTCACACATTGGAAGAGAAGAGAAAGGAGAGAAGATAAAAACATAAATTTCTACCTTTCTTTCTTCGATCTACGGAGTTTCGTCGGTTGGAATTGCTTGGACCAAGAGTTAAAGTTGGTCTACACGATGAGGGCTACACATACGTACCAAGAACAAGGGATTTCACCAAAGATCCAAGGAGAGCATTTTGTGAAATCAAAGGTTTTGGAGCTAGGGAGGTGTCTTGAAGCTTTCTCCCTTTGTTTACGCTAGAAAAGGTAGGGTTCCTCCTACTTTGGTTCATTCTTTCCTAGAATGTCCTATGCATTGCATTGTGATGTAGGAGTCGGTGAGGACTCGGGTTTAAGGTGCATGAGTGAGTGTCATCTCATATCATGACATGACATAGTAGAAATTTCCATCTTGAATGACATGTTCTTGTATGGAATAGGTTATGATTGTTAAATGTTGCATGTGCACATTTCATATGCATTTTAGGGGAGGAGTAGCCTCTGTAGGAAACACTCTACTGGGCTTGGCTCACCATATACGGGAAAACATTTCAGGTGTGGGATATATTCCGGCGGATGGCTCGCATTCGGGGCCTTAAAGATGAAGAAAAGCCGACTTGTGACTTTTGTAGCACATTTTGTGTAATTTCCATAAAAAAGTATGTTTGTGAGTATGTAATCATATAAATGGGTTGTAATAGAACTTGTACATATTTATTTTTATGTGATAAACATCATTATACATGTTTTGGATGGTGTTGGAGTGGTTTTGAATGGATTGGAAATAAGAAATAGGTGAAATGGGCAAAAATTGGGCAGAGAGTACCGGTACCACGGGGTCCAATGAGTTAACAGTATCGGTAAAAGTGTGACAGTACCGGTACTATCTGGTCCAGAAGGCAAAGCGTACAGGTTCAGTGTACCAGTACTGATTTTTCAGAAGGCTCACAGTATCGGTACTCTTTCCAAAATTTTAAAACTACTTTGCCAAGCTTTTGGGCTATGGGTTCTTGGGTTCCAAGGATATAAATGGACTATAATGGAGTATGAATTGTGGTACATTGCACCACGGTTGGATCAAAAGATAAAATGAACACAGGTTTTACGTGTAAGTTAAAATCCCGGTAAAGGAGATTTTATTAACGTGGAGTCGAGTGTGTGACTATCACGGGTATTTCCGTGGGTTGACGATTTGTCAACGGTTAATAAAAGATCCCCGATTTTAGGGGTGTCACAATATATATATATTATGTTTACCAGTTGTTACAATCTATATTGATGGTTCATGTGTGTATATATTACTAAAATATCTTGTGTAACTAATATAAATAACTGATAAAAAAAATTTCAAATCACACATCTCGTAAAATTAAAGTTTTCAATTCTAAAGTCAGGTAGCTATTAAATTTTTAATGGTTTTTAATACTCGATATTATCTTATGAATATATGCTTATACAGTACTAAATCTCTTATTTTGGGTTAAAAAATTGTATATGTAACTCACTTACGTAATTATATAAGAAAAAATTAATTTTTTATCAATTAATTTTTATTTTTAGATTAGGAAAGGAATATAACATCTATATATATATATATACACACACACATATTAAAGACTACAAATGTGAAAATAATTTAAAATTCAAAGAGTCTAAAAGAAAAGTCAAAAAGCATATTTAAGGATTATGTAAGTTGACACAATAATTAAGAATAAATTTAAGGAAAAAAAATAAGATCAAAATATATGTTAGGATATAACTGATTTTACAATACTAATTATAGAGAAAATAGAAAATAAAATTTTAGATGTATGTATAGGTAGTATAGATATAGATATAAATATAATAAGTACATCTAGCCTACTTATAAAAGAGTTCAAAATACACTTTTAAAGTCCAATAGGTAAAAAATTAAAAATTAAATGAAAGAAATATGATGGTACCTTGGACTTTATAATAATAATTTGCAATAAAATAAGAGCAATTAACTTTATAATTATTTACACCAAGAAATAGTAAAATTTTAGGGTGACACGTGGAAGGATTTTAATGGTCATAAGAGAGTCTGTGAGAGTCCACAATTGATAGAAAGGTTAAAGGAATAGGACTCTTGGAATCTTGAGAAACAAAGAAATGTGACATCATGAGTCTCCAGTTGAAAACGATGCAACATATATTCATGTATCTCAAGGGACGGGGCCATGATCACAGGTCATGGCCGGAAAAGATAGATCAATGGTTGAGAGTTATCTCTATAAATAGCAGATGTTAGGCTACCGACAAGAGATCCCACAATCAAATCACGAATACTCTTCACAGAGTCAACGTTTCTTTTTACTCAATCCTTACTGCCTAGCAATTTTACCTTTCCTATAATACATCACTTTGATTATCTTTTATTGCTTTTATTTAATGCTCAGTTTAGTATTCGATTCGTCTACCAGATCTGAATTTAATCTACTTGTTACTTGGCATTTCTACTATTTACTTTCAGTAGTGTTCACACGTCGCTGACTGGTGAAATTATTTAAACTCCTTGAAACTCCAAGGCATAGAAAAGAACCTAGAGATAACCTTACATCTTGCTACAGTCGTCTGAACAGTCACAATTTTTAGAATCCCACGTCTGTTCGAGTAGGTAAGGTTATATGTGTTTAGATTTTAAGTCCACCTAGACTTTGGAACCCGCAAGCTGAAAAATACGTCAAACAATAATAGAATAAAAACTTAAAAGTTTTTCACATACGTGGAAGATGAATTATATTCAAGAATAGTGTCATAGGCAAATACCTAGTCCATTTTAGGAGTAAACTCTCGATGTGAGTCATTTTTACTATGTGTATATGCCCAAAAGAGACTTCGTTGTCAAGAATTTAGCGTGGACGGTGACAAATTATGTCATCTTTAGCTTTCTTTTAGGGATATTGGCGCATAATGAGTCAAAATAAAACCGATGAAAGACGTAGACGCGGCAAAAGTTTTTCATATTTATTAGTGTTTAAAATTTAGTGAGGAACATAGATGATGAATAAAGGTTTGAACAGGTAAACACAATAATATAGTTAGACACGAGGTCTATTGAAGAGTTTCGAAACTCAAATAGGTCAAGAAGAATTATGTTACTCCCTAAAATAGATGAAGATCACTATATTTTGATTTGTTCCACTTAAAGACAAGCACGTTCGAATTAATTAATTAATTAAAGTAGATTGATAACCAGTTCTTATTAATGGGCTAATAAAAAATCATAAGGAAATATTATTACATTTTTGTGGTTTTTCAAGGTCAACATAGTTAATAAAAAAAACTTCATATCTATTGATATTTAGAATTTAGAATATAGTTTTGATAAGAAACAAATACATATTGATCAAACACTACGTACATAATAGAGTAGTATTTATTGTCTCAACTTTCAACTATTCTGGGTTTTAATTTTGGTTTAATTTCTATTTTATTTTTTCATAGTGGGTTAGTAGATTATGAAACTTGACAATTTATGCATATCCAATGGTTTGAGTTAGTATCTGTTGCTTACTTCCTACACTACTTAGCAGCAGTAGAAATTGAAGAAACAACAAAGCCTCAGATCACTGTAAACAATTCCAAATCTGTTAGTATTATGTTATGAATCATTTTCTTGAGTAAAAGATTTCAGTATGATGGAATGAACATTAATGTATGAGATGGAATCATTGAAAAGTTAAGTGAATAAAGAAGAGCATCGACATTTTTAAACCAAACAAAACCCAAAAAAACCGCCTATCATATGGCTGTTACCTGAAAAGTTTCTTAAGCACCTCCCATATATTCTTGTTAAGGAAATTCACCAATCTATCTATGAAACAAAAATGGACAAGGTGATAATCAATAAGTAGTCTTTATATATAGACAAGAAGGTAAATTCGCATGGAAGAAAGAAATTGTTTTGGAAGGAAAAAAGTTGAATATTCATTACTCATTAAAGCTAATTAAACAGAAGAGAATGAGTTCACATAAAAGAAGGAAACATGATTATTTTGGAAGGAAAAAAGTTGAATATTCATTATTCATCAAAGGTACTTAATGTTTATTTATAAAAATATAAATAATTAGCTAAAATAAAATTAAATGAATTAAATGAAAGCTAAAGGACATGCTAGATGTGGTGACCACTATAAGGATAATTTAGGGTAAATTTGGTACTTAAAATTTTTTCACTTTAGCTTTCTTTTATAAGTAGTATAGATATACACCCACACATTATTTCTAGGCCGTAGAAGGAGTCTGAGTCACCCCGATTGAAGAACTTGGATCAATTGCAATCATTAGAGTTGTTTTATAGAATTGTAGTACATGTCATATCTGAGTTTGAGAGTGTTTTTACATTCATTCATAGTCTGTACTAAAGTGCTCTTTATTTTTGTTGTTGTGACATACTCTTGATTTTATGCTTGATTGATTTTCATATGTGATCATTTAGTTATATATCTTGTTTGTCCCTTACTTAGTCTATGTGCATGATTTGACTAGTTGCAATTCATTCTTTACTTTCTTGTTATACTATGAAGCAATCTTTCTTTTTTCATCGGGGTGTACACTAATTTTGTTGATCCCCTATTCTTAAGTCTAGCTTAGAATAAATAGCAGATCTAGTTAATTCACCTAAGAGTCCATCGATGACTAGGATAGGATACTTATCTCTTATGGTGACTTGGTTGAGTGTTTTGTAGTCCATACACATTCGCGAGTTGCCATTTGTCTTTCTTGCTAGCAAAATCGGTGAAGAATAAGGGCTCTAGTTGGCCCTTATTGTTCCCATCTCTAGCATTCCTTTGACCAATCACTCAATCTCTTCCTTCTGATAGTAAGGATAGCGGTAAGGTCGTACACACATTGGTTGATTTCCTTCTAATAAAAGAATCTTGTCATCATTTTCCCTTGAAAGAGGGCAAGCTTTTAGGTTTCTCAAACACCTCTTTAAATTCTACTAGGTGTCTTAGGCACCTCAGATTGGGTTTGGGATTCCAGTTGAGGCCCAAGCATTTGCAATATTAGGCCTTTGTTGTGCTTGTTGGTTCTGCGTAATTTTTACTCTTCTTCTATATGCCACCCTGAAGCATTAAGCCCTTCTAATGGAAATTCTTTTCCATTCCAAACCAAACTCATGGTTAACCTAGTGAAGTCCCAAAGAATGGGCCCTAAGGTTCTTAGCCAATTTACTCCTAACACTAGATCATAGCCTCCTAGGGTCAACAAATAGAGAGTAGTGGAAAATGCATGACCCTATAGGAATAAGTAGGCAGCCTCACAACAACCTAAGTAAGGGATTTTTTCTCCATTTGCCACCATAACAATCAAATTACTCTCCTCGTGTGCTAACAGTTTGGCTTTCCTTGCGACACTGTAATCCACAAAACTGTAAGTGCTTCCAGTATCAATGAGGACCACTATAGTTTGGTTGTAGAGCTTCCTAGTTAGCCTCATGGTTTTAGGAGCAAGTGCCCTCGTGATGGCATAAAGTGAAATTTCTAGCAACTTGGCATCTTCTTGTTCTTGTGCCAGTCCACCATCACTTGCATTTCTAGTAATCTCCTCTTTTGGTGCCTCTTCCCCATTTTCTTCCTCATGACCTTCAAGTAGGAAAATCCTTATGCCCTTGCATTTGTGGCTAAGAGACCACTTCTCGTCGCAATAATAGCATAGACCATGTTCCCTTTTTTCCCTCATCTTGGCAAGGGGTATACGCTATACAGGTAGGTTAGGTTTAGAATTCGAGGTGGTATTACGTTGATTTGGTCAGGTGGTAGGAATTGTTGGAAGGCCCAGGTAGTCTTGGGTAATTTGTTGGGTTCCAGGGTATATCTTCAAAGTGGAAGTAAAAGGAAAGGGAAGGTCTAGGGCTCTGATTGTGATGCAAAACTTCTTCCTCTTGTAATCTGGCCAGGCCAAAGGCAGTGGTCAGAGAAGTAGGGCGGAACATGGTAACCAAAACTCTTATATCATCTCAAAGGCCTCTAAGGAAATTACTAACACATAATTCTTTAGTAAGCCCCATAATGCGGTTAGAGAGAATTTCAAAATGAGTTTGGTATTCATCCACCGTTGATGTCTATTTGAGTTTAGTAAATTCAGCAACAAGATCATCAAATGAGGTAGGAGCATACCTAACTGTCAAGGTCTGAATGAAATTTTCCCAAGTGGTTATAAGGCTAGAATTTACAACCACTAGTACCAAGTCAATGCCTTGCCTTCCATGTGGAATGAAGCAATTTGGATTTTTTGAGCAATAGTGGTGCTGTAAAAAGCAAAGAATTGTTCGGCATAGAAAACCCATCTTGTGGGATCATTGCCATTGAATTTAGGGAAATCCAGTCAAAGGGCGCGGACTTGAATTCCACCATTTCCTTCAAACACTAGGTTATAGTGGGTGGTATGAGGAGGGTGACAGTCTGGGGATGGTTTTTGAATATGATTACTGTCAGGCTAGGTTTTTTGTGAGAAGCAATGATTGTTTTCGTTTTGGTTAATGGCTTAAGATATAGTAGCATAGCTTGTTGCAAGGTTGCCCACTTTTTGTACAAGCTCTTCCAACAGACCTTCATGTTGCACTTGGGCGCCGTTGAGTTCTGCCTGCTCACTCTTTAGCTGGTGCACCATATCAGCTAATTGGGAGAACCAAGTTCCCTAACCAAGTAACCATGGAGGAACCTGACTCTGATACCAACTACTATGTTCTGGGAATAGGAAATAGGCTCTTTGAGGGGCCAAACCTCCGAACTCCATTTGGGTTTTTGCAATACTATGAAATTCCGAAAACAAAGTTGGTCTTAAATAATTATAGAGGAAAGATAATAACTGTCCACTAACCCATGATTATTGAATCCACTAAATCACTTATTTTACAAAGTAACTAAAGCAACTGCCACACTAAAACAACTAACCTACTACTGAAAGTAAATTGACACTACACTTGTCTGCATGTTAGGAGCTCTGCCATAGCTACTTGGATTTGGTTCTCAGTTGGATTACACTTGATGGCATAAATCAACGTGGATGAGCAAAAGGTGAAAGTGACGTGAGATGAGCGTGGATCAGAGCTACAAGGCTCGTGTATGATGCTACAATAAAAATATTGAGGGGATTAAAGGGGTGTACACAGTGAAAATATAGTGGTTCACTGGCCCAAGAGCTCGGCTAGTCCACTCTTCAATAGAGGTTCTTGCTCCTTTTCTTATCTATTGACTAGTTGAATGTAATACAAGACAGTGCTAAACTGATTAGGGTTTTTCTCCTTTTTTTCTCTTCTCTGCCTCACGATGAGGTGTTGCGTAGTATTTATAAGGCTGCCCCCTATTCTATGGGATTTCAGTTGAGATCTTTGCCCATTATTCATGGGATCCTCCTTGATTTTAGGAGAGAATCTTGGTTGGTTGAGAGTTTCATGCATGAGGCACAATTCCTGTAGTCATCCAACTATTTTTGGTCGGTTCAACTACGATCTCCCCAAGGAGAACTCCATCCCTGGTTCTCTGAGTTCCTCGTATCTTTCCTAACCTCCTAACCCGACCTCCTGACCTGACCTCACAGCTAGGGCTTATTTGAGGTATCATCAGTTGCCCCCTAGCCCCTGGTTCAAGCGGGCTTGGACAGGGGTTGAGCTGTTTTGTAAACCGAGTAGGATCTACACATGGCTGACCTTGGCCCGCACGTGAGTTTGGCCTTTTTGGCGAATTTCAGCAATCATGATTCCTCGTTTCCCATGCACATTTTGGTCCACGTGTTTCAAGCTTTAAATGCTCAAACGGCTATCTGAATTGCCCTATTCCACTGTTCAACTTCTCTGCTACTTCTCTCTTCTTGCGATTTCTTGGCTTTCTAGTTTGGAATTCTCTGATTCCTTGTTCAAGATCGAGTTCTATGGGTTTGATTTGACGATTCGCATTGCCTTCTTTCTTCTATTTCCCTCCAGGCTACTGTACGTTGCTCTTTCCCCCTAGGTATGCCCTTCTGTCCCTTTTTCATCTTTCCTCATTCTGGATCCTTCGAATTTGAGGTGGCCATTGCATTTCTGGGCCTTTCGATTCTTTTACTTTTGGAATCAAAATTACTGCTTGTCTCCTCTCCCCCACTTCGTGGACTGGTCTTCTATCATGCGAATCCTTGCTATTAGAAGCTACTGCGCTGACCCTAAGGTTATTAGGGAGTGCTTAATCAGTATTCCCCCTCTCTACCATTCTTTCAGTTTACCCTTCTCCTGTCCAGTCATGTCTATTCCTTCTAGAGTTACATGCTCCTCTACTTCTTTCTTGGGGAAAGGTCTGCCGAAGAGGACACTGATTTAGGGGATGTAGGTGAAGAAATCGACAACTTCCCCGGTGTGGATGTTGTTGATGCCGAAGAAAATACTGAGGAACCATCCCCATCATCTTCTTCTGTGCCCCCTAATCCTATCAAAGATAAGGGCAAGGTGAGTGGGATAGGAGTCTCTGACAGCGCAATGGCAATTGGGGCCCCCTTTAGGCACGCTGAGCTTGTAGGACCTAGTGAGGTTGACTCTCCTCATATGAAAATTCTCAGTGCTCGTTACGATTTTCCTCCTAGTGTCCAGCCCTGGTGTCCAGATAAATACACCCCATACGTTGCCTAAGTTCACAAGAGGGAATGTTTCTTTGCGGCAGCTTTTGAGAATGGCCTTCGATTCCCTATGCATCCCTTCATCAAGAGTGTTTTGCAACACTTCAATGTTTGCCCTGCTCAACTCTCCCCTAATTTCTTGGGTGTACTTGTGGGTCTTCTGGTTTTCTTCAAGATTCATAGACTTGGGGTCCCCAGCCTTTCCTTGCTTGTGGATCTCTTAAATGTCAAGCTCACCTCATCAGAGGGTTTCTTATATATCTCCAAGCGAACCACGGCTAGGCAAATCATTACTCATCTCCCGAGCTCCCATAAGGGTTGGAAGAAACAATTGTTTTTTGTTGGGGGCACCAACTGGGAGTACAACCCTGTTAATAGGACTGATACTCTGGGTATCCCTAGAACTTGGTCCGCCCTGATAACTTAGGTGAGCTCTTGCTCGAACTGATTGAGCTCTGGTTTGGGAATCGTTGAGTCGCCTTTTTGACCTTTGTTCTCCTTGTGTTACTTTTCAGTCATTCGACCAGAGCTCAATGCTGAGGATGAAAGGGTAAAGCGAAAGTTGGAGAAATGTAATCCAGAGAAGTACTCCGAGCTCATCAAGCCCTGGGTCTTAGTAACACAGGGATTTAGTCCTCCTGAGGTATCGATTGAAGCTCCGCTCCCTATCTCAGTTGTTAGGCCTGAAGATATAGAAAGTAACACTTTCTGAGTTGGTTCCCTTGTCTTTCCTTTTTTTTTTTTTTGCTCTTGTCTAACTTGCTTGGTCCAGATCTCCCAGGCTCCTCCACAATGAAATCTACCCCTGAGGAACTCCAGGCCAAAGTTGACCTATTGAAGAAGAGTAGGAAAAGTGGCAAACGGAATGCCGATACCAGCTCTGGAGGCAGCCCTGCTGACAGAGCTAAAGTGCAGAAGCTGGGAGTGCCTTCTTCTTCTGCCCTGAGCAAGGGAGGATAGACTCCATCATCTCAATCCCTAGCCCCTGCTCCTTTTCAAGGGGCCCAGTTTGCCACCCGAAAGACTTCCGAGCCAGGGCTGGCTTCCCCTACCTCTTCTGAGGTTGAGGGAACATTGGGACTGTTTACTGGAATCAAGCTAGATTTTGCACCCCTCGGACCGCCTAAGCAACCATCCCAGCTGCCTCTCTGGGGCCCCAAAGTTGAAAGGAGGGAGGGCCAAGAGACTGAAGAAGATTTCTTCTTCGACAATGCTGAGTTGGCTGTTGGGGCCATTTCATCCATTCTTCCCAAATCTGATATTCAGAGAGCCTCTCTCATGGCTCCTGCTACCTCTTTCTGCTCAGCTCTCTAAGGAGCAGCCACTGTAAGTATTTTCACACTGGCTCTTAGCTCGATGTGGTTGAAATGTGATGATCTATGTCTGTTTTCCCCCCTTTTTTTTTTGTTCATAGATGGCCCTCCACTTGAAGAACTTGATGGGCAGGGTCCGATCTTCGGAGGATTCTGCCAAAGTTTTGAAGACATAGGAATTTAAGGTCGCTGAGCTAACCTTTGACAATGAGAGCCTCAGAGCTCAGGTGCAGAAGCTCGAGGAGCAAATGGAGAAGCAGGCCTCCGACTATGAAGGCCTTCAAGCTGCTAAGGATAGGGCTGAGGAAAGAGAGAAGAAGGTCAAGGATGAGCTGAGGATGACTATGGAAGAGCTGCTACTCAAAACCAATGCTTGGAACAAAGCTAGTCAGGAAACCTTTGATGCTCGGGGCTCCCTCGAGAGCCTTAGGAAGGAGTATGTTATACTGACTGAGGTGAACAAGGGCCTATGCAGTGAGCTTGAGGTGCAGAAGACAGCTGTCAAGGAGAAGGATGACATAATAGTCAAGCTGAAGGATAATGTGACCACCAAGTGGGCCTCAGGATGGCTGGCCTTTCAGCGCAAAGTGGAGAAGGCCTAATCAGGCCTCGACTTTGATTTTTTCATCCCCACTGAGGAGGAGTTGGAGGAGTCTGATTCAGATGGCGATGACAGCACCTTGGTTCCCGCTGCCTCTGATAGGGATCTGGAAGGTACTAAAATGTCCACTCCTCTAGCTATTCTAGCTGGTACGGCCTTTTCTGCTGATCTGGAAGTGAGAGCTCTGTCTGAGATCGAGGCGCCAGCCTCCTCACCTGTTCGTGGCTCTTCTGAGATTTCGACTGCTATCTTGCCAGAAGGGTTACTTGGTGAGCTGTTGAGCTCTGCCCCTGTTCCTGCAATTGAGGCTATAGTAACTTCATTGCAGGATCCTCCACCTGTTCCCTCCTCAGAAACTTAGGATCTTTTAATTATTATTTTTTTTAGCTAGCATTTGTAACTTCTATTGGGGAATGTAAACTTGGCCTGCCTTCCTAATTCGTCTGAATGGTAAACATACTGGTGTAAACGCACCAGTTTTTCCCTCTTTCTCTAATTGCTTTCTAGCAAAATCTAACTCGTTCTTTTAATACAGTCTATTCTACTCAATGTGATAGCACGATCCAACTTGCTTTTTAATGCAGTCTACTCTGCTCTAACACAATAACACAACCCAACTTGCTCTTCAATCCAGTCTACTCTGCTCTAACACAATAACACAACCCTACTTGCCTTTCAATGCAGTCTACTCTACTTTTCTCAGATCTACTCTCATTGTTTAGTAGTTAGCTGCTCGCGTACTACTCTGTAATCTTATTGCCCCCTATTGCTTTGAGGGGAACTAAGTTCCTCTGAAAGCAAGGCTGCTGGAACTGCAAGTCTGTTGGCTTCCTGAGCTGACTTTACACTTAACTCATAAATATCCAAATATTTGGGACCTCAAAGAGTTTTTCAGGATCGACAAGCTCTACCGTGGACCCGTAGTTAATCTCCCCTGTTATATTGCAGTTTATTGCCCTGAACTTTTGCTGGACAATCGAGGGCTGTTATTGCTTGAGATGGATGAGGAGTATCAAGGGAATGTTGAGGCTTATTTCCTTATGGTAATCCAACCTCACCACACGAAGTCTCTTCCTCTGAGGGCTCTTAGGTGCTGGCCTTGTATGAACCTCTACCGAGAAGCCCCTGTTCTCATAGGGCTTGTCTATTGTTTAATTTTCGCTAAGTTACATAACTGTTTATACTCCTTTTTCCCCGTCTTTCCTTTCCCTTGAGGCAATGGGGCCCAGAGCTACCTTACATGCCCCTGACTGAGCTCCTAATTCCCCGAAGCTTGAAAACCCTTGGTGCAGACCTCCCAAAACTCCATTAGGGTCAGTAGAGCTTACTGACCCCCTAGACATCTGGTTTCATTCTTGGACTTCTAGTGCATCTGCTAGCTTTACTGGGGATATGGTCCTAGTAGTTACTTATGCTCACGAAGCCTTGTTGTGCCTTAGGAGTAAAGTTCTCTTCTTAGTCAACCCAAAGAAATATGAGAAATCTCTTTCGGGATGTGATCCAACTGTTTAAATTATTGAACCCCCGTCTTTACCGAGGAGAGGATCCAACCTCCTGGGCTTATCCAAGGCTGTATCAAGCTTTCCTTGGATATTTAATGGCTCATGACTAGTAGAATCTATCATTAACTCCTCCTTTATTGACCATATTTTATTGCCTTCCTTAAATATATCTGTTGCCTTAATTTGGAAATCCAAAGGTCCGCCGCTTTTGGGTTGGCGTGCTTCTTGATTCTTTAATATTTTGTTTTCTTGCTTCTGTGGACATTTACTCCCTCCAAAAAGCCTTTCACCTTTGTTATCTTCTTTCTACGTCTCTTCCTTGCCTTCCGGTAACGCCAATGGCTGCCCCAATCTCCCCCCTGTTCAGCGAACGACGCTCCTATGGAGTTGAATGGGAGTGGCAGACCTGTTACTTAGTGCCTTCGTCATTGTCATCCTTAGACTTAGTTGGGATAAAGAAGAACTTCTTTCTTGACATGGAACTATCTTTGCGAGCCCCATCTTCTAACGAGCCCTGCAATTATCTCCCTCGAGGGGAGACTTGTTTTTTTTAGGGGGCTTTGGACATGGGGTTGTGTCTCCCCATTCATCCCGTTGTTGGTTACATCTTGGCCTATTGTGGAGTATGCCCTTCTCGTCTCTCTCCCAAAGGGTGGTCCATCATAATCAGTTTCTTTCTATTTTGGCACTTGCGTGGTGATGGAAAATTCCCCACTGTAGGAGAATTCTTCTACTTTTTTGACATAGAGGAGGACGAGGTCTCGTGCTTTGTTTGTTTTCGGTGGAGGTACTTCAAGCTGCGACATTTGGTGTTTGACCTTCTTTCTCCTCCTGAGGGATGGGTCAATCGCTTTTTTTATGTTATTGGGGATTCTTGGGGGTCCATAGAGCTGCACTACAAAGAGTGCAGAGTTCCCAGATCCTAGAGGAGCTATTCTTATTCAGGTAAGTATCTCGGCAACATGTATTTGTTCATGTCTTTCAATGTAGTCTTCTTATCATAGGATTTTAATTTGATTGGTAGGTCCTCTCGAATTGGATCTGTTAGAAGAGATGCAAATTGATCAGATTATAGAAGTTGAGCCTTTGTCCTATTCTGAGCTGATGACATCAGATAACTTGTTTCTGTTCAGTGCTGCCGATGCCGCTATGTACTTTGTTTCTTACCCAGATTCTGTTGATTCCTGTCCTTCTGAATCTGATGAGGTTGAGGACGTTAGTACTTCCTCTAGGAAACACAAAAATGGTCATGTCAGTGACTCTTCTTCTTCACCTAGATCTTCTCTGGCTGCCATACTGTTTCCTCATCTCAGCAGAGACTTATAAATCTTCTGACAGAAGTCTAGAAGGAAAGGGATGAGCTAAAAGAAGAAAATGTCCGCCTAAAAGAGGAAGTCGCAGAGCTCCAGAGACGATTAAAGGGCGAATAAGGACTGAGAATATCTCTTGTAATCCTTTTTTTTATACTGTTGCTGAATATATGAACCTCTGTTCTTATTTAATGGCTACTGGTTCTTCTGTGGACCCTTGAACTTGCAATTTACGAATCGAGGAGTTCATCCCGAGCTATAGGGCTCTTCTTATGCACTGAACTATTCAAAGTGAGCTGTAGAGCTCTGTTTACGAATTGAAAAGTTCATCTTTATTTCATGAGCTGAATAGCTCATCTCAATTTCATGAGCTGAAGAGCTCATTTTTATTTTATGAACTGGAGAGTTCATCTTAATTTCATGAGCTGAAGAGCTCATCTTTATTTTATGAGCTGGATAGCTCATCTTATTTTATAAGCTGGAAAGCTCATCTGAATTTTATGAGCTGGAGAGCTCATCTTATTTTATGAACTAGAAAGCTCATCTGAATTTTATGACCTGAAAAGCTCATCTGAATTTTATGAATTAGAAAGCTCATCTGAATTTTATGAGTTGAAAAGCTCATCTAAATTTTATGAGCTAGAGAGCTCATCTTATTTTATGAACTAGAAAGCTCATCTGAATTTTATGAGCTGGAAGCGTTTTTTTTTTTTTTTGCAGGCATATACAAGGGAGGGTCAAAAGCTCTTAGTTTAATTGAAAGAATGATTTTATTACAAAAAAAACTTACTGAAAAAACCTCTTAAGGTGTTCTGCATTTCAAGAATAAGGCAGGATTTTTCCTTCCTCAATTTCTAGCTCATAGTTCCCCGGCCTGATAACCCTTGATATGATATAAAGACCTTCCCAGTTTAGACTTAGTTTCCCGCGGGAAGGGTCCTTCCTCGCAAGCAGAAGCTTTCTAAACACTAGATCCCCTACCTTGTAACTTCTGTGCTTTACTTTCTTGTCGTAGTATCTGGTTGTCTTCCTCTAATAATGTTTTATGTGCCATAAGGACTCGTTTCTCTTCTCATCCAATAGATCGAGGTTGAGTAGCAGCGCCTCGTCATTATGCCTTGCGTTGCTAAACTCAGTTCTGGGGGACAGGAGCCCTATCTCCACGAGAGCTACTACTTTAGTTCTGAAAGCCAACGCAAATGCGGTTTCCCGAGTGGCTGTCTTGGCTGTGGTTCTATAAGCCCATAACACCTCAGGGAGCTGCTCCGCCCATTTTCTTTTCAGTGCTTCCAGCTTAGTTTTCAGGGTGGTCTTTATTGTCCGAATGGTGACCTCTACCTGCTCGTTGGATTGGGGATGAGCTGGGGCCGAAACAACTGCCATTGGGATCCCAAACCTGCGGATTATCGACTTCTAGACAAAGTTTTGGACTTTTTGTTCCGTGATTGTTGCCAAAGGCTCTACCTCTGCCCATTTGGTGAAATAGTCCACCCTAATAATGACGAACTTGCATTGTCCAACCCCTGTAGGGAGGGGGCCAAGTATGTCTAAACCCCAATGTTGAAAAGACTAGGGGCTCACCACCGATGTTAGGAGCTCTGGTGGGCAGTGGGGAATGTTGGCGTGTACTTGGCAAGTTTTACATCTTTTGACCAGGTCTGCTGCATCTTTGAGCATAATGGGCCAGTAGTACCCCTGCCTCAATGCTTTTCCTGCGAGGGCTCGAGCTCCGATGTGATTGCTGCAAACTCCTTCATGGACCTGTCTGAGTATGTAGTTAGCATCTTCATCTCCCACACATTTGAGTAAAGGTGTCGAAAATCCTCATTTGTATAGGTTTCCCTGCAAGATAGAAAATCTAGCTGACCTGACTCTTAGTTTCGCAGCTTGTTTGGGATCTTCCGGTAAAATCCCAGTTTGAAGATACCCTCTGACGGCGTCCATCCAGCTCTGTGGTGTTTGCACAGGTAGAACTTCTTTATCTTCCATGTACATAGATGGTTCTACTAAATGCTCCACTGGAATTAACCTATCCAAATTCTCCCGCGAAGCTGTTGCCAACCTTGCTAAGGCGTCTACTCTTGAATTTTTGGCTCTAGGAACGTGCTTGAACTTAACTTGCACAAAATTCTTGATTAATTCCTGTACCTTCTTGAGGTAGAGAACCATTTTCTCATCCTTGGCATCGTATGACTTCTCTATTTGTTTCACGACAAGCTGGGAATCGCTACTGATCTCCAACTGCTCTGCTTCCATTGAATGAGCGAGGTTGAGCCCAGCAATGACAGCTTCATACTCTACCTCGTTGTTCGAAGCCTTAAACCCAAACCTGAGGGCATATTTCATGTCTATTCCATTTGGAGAGGTCAGGATCAATCCTGCGCCACTTCCTTGGGCATTGGAAGCTCTGTCTACCGAAAGTTTCCATACTAGAAGGTCAGGTATCAGCAATGTGGCTTCCGCGGGTGTTACTACAGTGAATTTTGTGATGAAATCTGCCAAAATTTATCCTTTGATCGTAGTCCTTGGCTTATACCTAACATCAAACTCGTTGAGCTCTATCGCCCACTTAACTAGCCTTCCTAAAGACTCTGGTTTATGCAGCACTTGCTTCATTGGCTGATCTGTTGGAACCTCGATAGTATGAGCCTAGAAATATGGTCTAAGTCTCCTAGCCGTAGTCACCATGGCCAAAACTAGCTTCTTTATCTTTAGATATCTCTCCTCTACCCCCTTAGAGTTCTACTACAGTAGTATACTAGTTGTTGAGCTCTGTCTTGCTCCCTAACTAGTGCTGCGCTTGTTGAGAAATCTGAGACAACTAAATAAAGAGTAAGCACTTCCCCTTCTAAGGGGCTTACTAGGACAGGGGGAGATCTTAGGTACTCCTTCAATGCTTTGAACACTTCCTCACACCGGGTATCCCACTAAAAAGCCTTCTTCAACACCTGAAAGAAAGGTTGGCACTTGTCACTTGCTTTGGATACAAAACGACTCAAGGCGGCTATCCTTCCTGTCAGGCGTTGGATCTCCCTGATGTTGGATGGTGGTTGCATATCCAGAACTGCCTTAACCTTTTATGGGTTAGCCTCGATTTCTCTGTTGTTGACTATGAATCCCAAAAATTTCCCTACTGATACTCCGAATGCGCACTTTGTAGGGTTGAGTCTCATCTTGTACTTCTTGAGGATTTGGAACGATTCTGCTAGGTGCTCGATGTGCAGCTCTGCCTTCAGTGATTTTACCAACATGTCGTCAATATAGACCTCCATGGGTGTCCCAATTTGCTTCTGGAACATTCTATTCACTAGGCGCTGATAAGTGGCTCTAGCATTCTTCAATCCAAAAGGCATGACCTGGTAGCAGTAAGTTCCCTGTTCAGTCACAAATGAAGTCTTCTCCTAGTCCGTCGGGTCCATCCTGATCTGATTATAACCTGAGAAAGCATCCATGAAGCTGAGGAGCTCATGCCCAATAGTTGCATCCACGATCAAGTCGATTCGAGGTAAGGGAAAGTTGTCCTTAGGGCATGCTCGATTGAGATTTGTGAAATCAATGCAGAGCCGCCATTTTCCATTGGTCTTCTTGACCAGCACCACATTCGACAACCAGGTAGGGTAGTCCACCTCTCTGATGGCTTTGGCGTGGAGGAGTTTACTGACCTCCTCGTTAATTGCCTTCTGGCGTTCTGGAGCAAAACTTCTCCATTTTTGTTTAACAGGTTTGCAAATGGGATTCACGCTTAGCTTGTGTGTGATGATTGAGGGGTCAATGCCTTCCATGTCCTCTTGCTTCCAAGCAAACACCCCCATGTTCTTCCTCCTTAGGAACTGGGTGAGTAGGTCTTTCATTTCTTTGCTCAACTTAGATCCCACGTAAACAATATGTTCAGGCTCCTCATCGAGCTAGACTGGCTCTAGCTCTTCTGACGGTATGGGCCTGGTGTCCAGTTCGTCCCTCATGTCAAGCTCAGCTAGCTGGATAGTTTCAACCTCTTTCTGCTTCACTGAGGCCATGTAGCACTCCCTGGCTATTCGCTAGTGTCCTCGGACCATTCCAACTCCATTTTTGTAGGAAATTTTATGACCATGTGATATGCTGAGGAGATAGCCTTCATTGCGTTGAGGGATGGTCTCCCAAGTAGTATATTGTATGCAGAAGGGGCGTCAACTATCAGGAATTTTACAGTGGTGGTGACTTGACAAGGAGGGTCCCCTATAGTGAGCATGAGTTGGATGGATCCCAGGGGTAGCACTATCTCCCCTAAGAACCCCTTCAAGTGAGTATTCACTGGCTCAAGCTTCTCCCTTCCTATGCCCATTTTGTCAAAGGTAGAGGCAAAAATGATGTCGGTCGAGCTCTCATTGTCAATAGAACTCGATGAACAGTTTGGTTTGCCACAATAGCCCTTACGACCAACTGGTCATCATGGAGATACTGACAGTCTTCCATGTCTGACTCCGAGAAAGTGATGGTTGTGCTCAGCCAAGGCATTTTGGACACGGTGTGTACTTTCAGCGCTTCTCCAGCTCTGATTCTGCGCAGGTGTGCTTTCTTGGCTGCACTGGATTCTCCACCGCCAGCAAATCCTCCTACTATCACTCTGATCTCCCCTAAGGGTTGATGGTGCTGCACGGGGGCTTGTTGATGGGGTGTCGGTGGTGGTGGAGCCCTGTCCTGGTTGTCATGGGCGATAAATCTTCGTAACTGTCCCCTCTGGATCAAGAACTCGATCTCCTTCTTTAGCTAGATGTAATCGTCGGTATGATGGCCATGATCCCTATGATACTCGCAATATTTCGTAGGGTCCCTTTTAGACGGATCTGCCTTCATTCGTGGAGGCCACCTTAGGAATTTCTCGTTCTGCACCTCGTATAGGATCTGGGATACTGTCACAATGAGAGGGGTATATTGTTGAGGTGTATACCTCGACTGTAGTTCAGGCTGCGGGGGGCCTAAGCAGTCCCTAACGTTCCCCCTTCTTTGTTGATCGCTCTTTGTCTCTTCTGGGAGATCTATCTCTCTTTGGAGATCTGTTTCTTTCCCTATCTCTCCTGGGACTTAAGTTCCTCTTTTTCTCTTCCTTTCCCTTATCTCTATGTGCGGAAGAGCTCCCTACCTTAGAAAGAAGAGCTTCTTCGCCATTTATTTATTTCTCTGCTTTGGCAAGCACCTCGGCCATGCTTGCTTGGGGATTTTTTGATGTGGAGAACATCAAATCTTTAGACTGCACCCCTAGACCAGCTATGAAGGCAGTGATGGCAAACTTTTCATCTGGGACATCCACCTTTAACGACTCTGAATTAAATCTTTGGACATACGACCTGAGGTTTTCTTGTGGTCCCTGTTTCACATTCAAAAGGTGATAGCTCGGCTTTCTGTAGGTTCGAGCCCCTATGAAATGGGATACAAAGAAATGAAAAGCTCTTTGAAGGAAGAGATTGAGGCTGGGGGGAGCCTGTTAAACCACGCCAAGGCTGAACCCTTCAAAGTGATGGCAAAGGCTCGACAGCGTACGGGATCCTGATACCCGTGTAATTCTATCTGGTTCTTATAAGTATTGAGGTGGTCCATGGGGTCCCTAGTTCCATCAAAGGACTCTATCTGAGGCATCCTGAACTTTGGTGGGAGGGGAAAATGTAACACCCCAAGCGTGAATGGAGATTCAGTCTGCCACACCAAGGCGTCCATTGTAACTGGAGCTTTACTCTTGACCGCTTCCTTCATGTGGCTGAGCTTCTGCTGGATGCCCTTGAAGCGCTGCTCCCAATATTGTTCCCTTCTCTCCTGCCGATAAGGGAAGACATCATTCTTTTCACCTTCAAGATTTTGACTTTGTACTTCTTCATTGTGGTCGTTCCTAGGGGGTAGTTGGGGAACCTGCCCCAAGGTCTGGCTGTTCTCCCCCCTTCGTTGTCTTCTCCGAGTGGATCAAGGTGTTGTTGGTCCCTATAGTGGGGACTATTCTGATCTTTATGGGCCGAACATGCCTCCTGTGGGCGCTGCAAGAGCTTCAAGAGCTCCTCATTTTGCTTTATCAAGCGTTGATTGACGAGGCGAAGGGCCTCCATCTCGTTATATGTGGGGGGATTCCCCATGAGAGGATTAGTCTCAAGGACATTCTTGAGCTATCTGCCATTGGTGGCTCCCTGTTGGTTGATTAACCCTAATTAAGCCATAATTTAATAGGTAAATTGTGTTAGTTGAATAAAGTAAACTAGTCAAAATAAATCAAATTAGAGTTAGTGTGTGAATAAAAGATAATGCATTAATTGTTGTTCTTTTTAGGGTTTGTACGTCAAAGCTACAAACTACTGGGGAGTCAATTGCATTAAAGCTACAAACTACTGGGGTGCCAATTATCAAAGCTCAAAACAAAGGGGGATCAAAGAATTCAAGGCAACCTAACAAGACTTTCATGCCACCAAACAAGACTTTTCAAGGCCACCTAACAAGATTCAAAGCCACCTAACAAGACTTTCACCCTCCCTTGTTGCCTATAAATACCACCCCTTAGGACTTGTAAAGCATTCATCTTTTGGTAGTGGAAAACCCTCCAAAAGTATTATTGCTTTCCTTATTGCTTATTGCTTTAAGTATTGTTTTCTTTTATTATATTATTGCTTTCTTTTAATTTATTGTTTTCTTTTACTTTAAGTATTGCTTTCTTTTATTGTGTTATTGCTTTCTTTTATTTCCATTGCTTGAGCTTCCTTCTTCCCTTAGAGGAGTGAAACTCTTCCACTTTTCTAAAGCTTTACCAAAGCCGTGAAGGGTGGAACGTGATTCACTCATTCTTTGTTGAAGATCGGCTCCTTGTGTAAAGTATTTTACCTTGTAACTCCTCTACTTGGAGGGATGAGCATCACTCACTTTTCTAGCTTTAACAAAGCCATGAAGAGTGGGTAGTTTCTCATCCAATCTTTAGTAAGAGGAGATTATCTGGAAGTTATATTTATGCATTTCGTTTATGCTTAGATCTAGTCTTTATTTCTTCATAATGTCTTCTCATCATATTGTTGTCTTTATTTTAAGCATGAATAGCTAAATCTCTTAGTTGGCAAAACCAAGAGGAACCTCCACTTGGGTATACCATTTCAACTCATTCTCCTCCCCTCTTTCAGAGTTCAATGGTTCGGTTTGACTGGGTTGAGGGTGGATAACTTGGTGAGTCTTTGATATTCCGTAGACCTAGTCACAGTTTATGCTTAGGTACTCACCAATTTTACCCCTAGCTTCCCACGAATCAATCGTTCATTCATGCTCTATTGGAGGAGGGTTTCGAGTTGAGACGGTATTCCTATTGGAGTGACCTCTTGGATTTGCCAACATTTGTTTTTTCATTTTACTAGCATCAAAAACACCAAACAACTTCCAACAATCAAAGATTTTACACTTTCTTTCTCCCAAAATCACCTTCCCCTCGGTTTACTTCCTTCCCCATGGAAACGACCTTGGAATACCACCAAGTAAAACACGATCCACGAAAGTCTCCTTGCGCTTGGGGAGCACTTTTGTTCACACATACTCACATGTGAAATCTCATTCATCCACCATTCTGTTGCCCTTTCTTTTGACATCATCCCTAGGAGAGTGACACTCCCTTTCATTCATATACTATACATGCTAAAAGGTGATGTTTAGAGGTTAGGAAACAACAAGGAATTTTGTCAAGCATTTTTGGCACCGTTGCTGGGGAAGGCAAGTGTCAAACCAAGAAGGTGATTTCCGGACGACGAAGGTAAGTCCCATGATCTTCATCATGGGCAGAGGTACGTTGTTTCGTGTACATAATCTTGTTTGTGTATAATTTTGTTTGTATATATTTTATTTTATGTGGAGGCGGAACGACCGAAACTGACTTGTTAGACAAAACTTGGCCCCTACCATGAATATTGACCAAGAACAACCCGAGGATGCGGGTGACAATTTTGACAATATAGGTGCAAATCCAAATGTCCAAAGGGGTTCAAATCCAAATGTCCAAAGGGGTGGGGACCACAAGAACCCCAAATACCCAATCCGAGAATGAATTTTCCCCCTCCCGTGAATGAGGGGAATAATTTTCAAATGGATCCCCCGGTGAGGTCAATGAGGGATTTCCTACAACCAACACGAAGCACCACACCATCATGCATCCTCCTTCCGGTCCAAGCTCATCTTTTCATAGTTAAGCCAGGGATGTTGCAACTAATTCCCACGTTCAACGGACTTGAAACTCAGAGCCCCTATTCACACATAAGGGATTTTGAGGAAATAGTTGCAACCTTCCTTCCCAATCATGGGATGGAAGAGATAGCTAGAATGAAATTGTTTCCCTTTTCCCTAAAAGACAAGGCAAAAACGTGGCTTATTTCCTTAAGGCCTCGAACCATCACATCGTGGAGCCAAATAATTTCTGAGTTTTTGAACAAATTCTTTCCGGTGCATAAAACCACCGCCCTAAAAAAGCAAATTCAAAACTTTTCGGAAAAGCCCAATGAGCAATTCTATCAATGTTGGGAGAGGTACAAGGAATTGCTACAATCCCTTCCACATCATGGCTTTGAACCATGGCAATTGGTGAGTTTCTTTTATGAAGGAATCACACCGGGCCATCGACAGTTCATTGACATGATGTGTAATGGAGAGTTTTTGAACAAAGACCCTGATGAGGCCTTAGATTACTTTGATACATTGGCACAAAATGCACAATCATGGGACATTACAGATCCCACCGATGTACCAAGGTCTTCTCCTCAAAAGAGTGGCCAAACTCAAGGGGGAGGGATTTATGATTTGAGAGACCGGGAAGACTTGTTTTCAAAAATTGCTAAATTGTCAAGGAAAGTTGAGAGTCTTGAAGTCAATAAGAGACACGAGGTGTCTAATGTGTCACGAACCGAGGAGGGTTGTTCAATTTGCGAATGTATGGAGCATTCCCTATCGGATTGCCCAAACATTTTGACCCTTAAAGAAGCGTACCATGAACAAGTCCATGCCTTCAACCAAACGAGGCAATCATTTTCTCCCAATTCGAATACTTACAATCCGGGTTGGAGTAATCACCCAAATTTTAGTTGGAAAAATGAAAACCCCATTCCTCATGGTTCAAGTGCATATGCATCTCCCATGCCTCCCAAGCAAAACCAATACCATGGCCAAGGGCAAGCATCTAGCTCTCAATACCCCAGACCAATCCACAAGGGTATTCGTCAAACCCACCACCACATAATTTTTCACCAAATCCACCTCCACAAAGTTTTTCTCAAGGACCGTCCAATCCATCCACATACCAACCTCCTCACAAAAGAAATTTGGAGGATATGGTTCATTCCTTCATTCAAAGCCAAACCGCCATCAATAACCAAAATGCCACAGCCATCAATGATGTAAGAGCCCAACTCACAAAGTTGACAAACTCCATAGGGGCATCTCAACAAGAAAAGGGGAAGTTCCCCGCTCAACCACAAGAGAACCCTAGGGGTCAACACCTTGTTGAGTCATCGGAACCTTCGAGAGAGAGTTGCGAGCAACTCAAAGCTGTCACCACCCTCCGCAGTGGCAAAGAAATTGACAAAACCATTTTGCCAACGGTCTCACCCAAGACCACATTGCCAAAAGAAAAAGATCTCTTGGGTGACGCCGACAAGAGTGAGGTGCGTGAAGAGAAAGAAAGAGAGGTTGTTGAGAAAGGAAAATTAATTGATGATTGTGTGTTTATTCCTCCCATGCCTGCCCCTTTCCCAAGTCGTTTGAAGCCACCTGTCAAGGTGGCTAATTATGCTGATATTTTGGAAATGTTTAAGCAGGTGAAGATTAACATTCCACTCCTCGACGCCATCAAGCAAATTCTATCATGTGCTAAGATTTTGAAGGACTTATGCACGGTGAAGAGAAAATTGAATGTCCACAAGAAAGCATTCCTCACCGAGCAAGTGAGCTCAATATTGAGGACCAACACTCCTCCCAAATTCAAAGACCCCGGTTGTAACCATCCATCACCATTGGAAATTATCGAGTGGAGCAAGCACTCCTCGATTTGGGGGCAAGTGTGAATCTTCTCCCCTACTCGGTGTACCAACAGCTGCAGCTTGAGGAGTTGAAGCCCACCTCAATCACACTTCAATTGGCGGATCGTAGTATCCGTACACCAAGGGGAGTAGTTGAGGATGTCTTAGTTCAAATTGATAAATTTTACTTCCCTGTCGATTTCATTGTGCTTGATACACACCCTGCTGCAAACCTTAGCTCCCAAATTCCCGTAATACTTGGAAGACCCTTCCTTGCTACATCTAATGCCGTGATAAATTGCAGGAACGGTCTAATGAAGTTGGCATTTGGGAATATGACAATGGAGCACAATGTATTCAACTTGGCAAAGCAACCGGGTGATGATGAGGAAGTAAGTGAGGTCAATAGAATCGACACTTTGGTTGAGGAGCACTTGGAGCTGGAGGGGATATTGAAATTCAAGGAAGAAGGAATTGTGGATCTTGAGAATTATGATGAGCAAGAGGAGGTAGAAGATTTGAAAGGAATGGAAAGGTGGATCCCTACATTCGAAGAGTTACCCCATCGAGAAAAGAAAATTTTTTCGTCGGATGAACAAAAGCCCAACTTGGAGTTGAAGCCCTTGCCCACCCATTTGAAGTACGCCTATCTTGGGGAAGGTGAAACATTTTCGGTGGTCATTAGCTCTACATTGAACATGGAACAAGAAAAAGAACTCTTGGAGGTGTTGAGAAAACATAAAGGAGCAATTGGGTGGACCATTGCGGATATCAAGGGGATAAGCCCTCTCATTTGCACCCACCGCATATATCTTGAGGAGGATTCCAAACCTTCCCGACAACCACAAAGGCGTTTGAATCCCATCATGAAGGAGGTGGTAAGGGATGAGGTTCTGAAACTACTTGATGTGGGGATCATTTTTTCAATTGCCGATAGTAAGTGGGTTAGCCCCACGCAAGTAGTACCTAAGAAATCCGGAGTTACGGTGGTTGAGAATGATGAGAATGAGCTTATACCTACAAGAGTAATCACCGGATGGAGGGTGTGCATTGATTACCGAAAGCTGAACGCTTGCACAAGAAAAGACCACTTCCCATTGCCATTCCTCGATCAAGTTCTAGAACGAGTAGCGGGGCATCTATTCTACTATTTTTTAGATGGATACTCCGGCTACAATCAGATTGAGATTGCTTTGGAGGATCAAGAGAAGACCACTTTCACGTGCCCCTATGGTACCTTTGCCTACCGCCGCATGCCATTTGGACTGTGCAATGCTCCGGGGACTTTTCAACGCTGTATGATGGGAATTTTCAGTGACATGGTGGAAAAGATAGTGGAGGTCTTTATGGATGACTTTTCGGTGTTTGGGGATTCATTCGAGGGATGTTTGGCAAACTTGGAGAAAGTTCTAACAAGATGTGAGGAGAAGAATCTAGTCTTGAATTGGGAAAAGTGTCACTTTATGGTGACGGAAGGAATTGTGCTTGGCCATATAGTTTCGGCAAGGGGTATTGAAGTCGATAAATCCAAGGTGGAGGCCATCTCCAACCTCCCCACGCCAAGAGCCATCAAAGGCATCCGGTCATTTTTGGGCCATGCAGGTTTTTATCGTCGATTCATAAAGAATTTCAGTGCATTGGCCCGACCCTTGACCAACCTGCTGTCTAAGGAGGTCCCATTTGAGTGGTCGGATGATTGTGAGGCATCCTTTAAAAAACTTAAAAGCATGCTAGTCACACCTCCGATCATGCGACCACCCAATTGGGATCTACCTTTTGAGCTCATGTGCGACGCAAGTGATTACGCGGTCGGCGCAGTGCTCGGTCAGAGGGAGAAAAATAGACCATATGTGATACACTATGCTAGCAAAACACTTAATGAGGCTCAGATGAATTACACTACCACCGAGAAAGAATTGCTAGCAGTAGTGTTTGCCTTAGATAAATTCCGTGCTTACATCATTGGTTCGCCTATTGTTGTCTTTACTGATCACTCTGCTTTAAAGTATTTGTTGTCTAAGCAGGATGCAAAATGAGACTCATTAGGTGGATACTCCTCCTACAAGAATTGACTTGACGATCAAGGACAAGAAAGGAGTTGAGAACGTGGTGGCGGATCATTTATCCCGGCTTGTGGTGCAAGAGGCCGATGAGCACATTCCTATCCCTGACTTTTTCCCTGATGAGCATTTGCTGTCAATTCATTCTGTTTGTCCTTGGTATGCTGATATATGTAACTATCTTGCAACAGGACAGATACCACCGCAATGGAGCCCAGAAGATCGAAGACGATTTATGGCAGATGTGAAGTACTTCTACTTCGACAACCCGTATTTGTTCAAGTACTGCCCCGACCAAATCATGAGGAGATGCGTACCTGAAAATGAACAGCGGGACGTCCTTGCATTTTGCCATTCACAAGCTTGCGGTGGACATTTCTCAGCGAAAAAGACTTCGGCCAAAATTCTTCAATCAGGTTTTTACTGGCCCTCTCTTATCAAAGATTGTGTTTCGTTTTGTAAGGGATGCGACAAATGCCAACGGTTGGGTAGTGTGACCCAAAGAAACATGATGCCCCTTTCACCAATACTTGTTATAGAAATATTCGACTGTTGGGGCATCGACTTCATGGGTCCTTTCCCTATGTCATTTGGTTATTTGTACATCCTCCTGGCAGTGGACTATGTGTCCAAATGGGTGGAGGCTATCCCGACCAAGACTAATGACCACCGGGTCGTAGTCAAGTTTCTCAAGGAGAACATCTTTTCGAAGTTTGGGATGCCTCGTTCAATAATAAGTGATGGTGGATCACATTTCTGTAATAGGTCATTTGCATCTCTAATGTTCAAATATGGCGTCACTCACAAAGTATCCACTGCCTATCACCCACAAACAAATGGCCAAGCCGAGCTAGCCAATAGGGAGATCAAGAACATTCTAGAAAAAATGGTTAACCCAAACAGGAAGGATTGGTCCGATAGATTGACCGATGCCCTCTGGGCATACCGCACTGCCTTTAAAACTATTTTGGGCATGTCTCCCTACCGGCTTGTCTATGGAAAGGCTTGCCACCTGCCAGTCGAAATGGAACACAAGGCCTATTGGGCCATTAAGACTTTAAATTTTAATTTGAGAATGGCCGGTGATCGTAGGAAGTTAGAGCTGAATGAGTTGGAAGAGATTCGACGAGATGCGTATGAGAGCTCCAAAATCTCAAAAGAAAGGGCCAAAATCTTTCATGATAACTCCATCGTGAGGAAATCATTTGAGCCCGGGCAAAAAGTACTCTTATACAATTCTCGCCTCTCCATTTTCCAAGGCAAACTCCGATCCCGTTGGGATGGCCCCTATTTTGTCAAGGTGGCCTACCCCAACGGAGCTGTGGATGTCCAAAACCCCGAAAATGGCCAGACATTCAAGGTCAATGGCCAAAGACTTAAGCCATTTTTTGGGGGCTTTGAAGAACAAGTGGTGGAGGAGAATTTGATGGATCCGTATACCCAGAAGTTGTGGAGGAATAATTAGTTTTTTTTTTTCTGCTTTTCAATGTACAGGCTTTTATTTACTTACTTTATTTTTATTCCATGTTAATTATGTTCTTTTGTCGTATAGTTTTTTTCTTCTTAGTCGCAGATATTGGTGTTTTTGTCAAAGCTCAAGTGCGAGGTGTTCTCTAACCCTACTAATCTTTTTACTGTCCGTCATTGAATATCATATTTTTTTTGTTTCATTGAGGACAATGCATGAATCAAGTTGGGGGTGAGGTTGCACTATTTGCATCTTACACAATGTTTGTGGGAATATTCCGCGCGGATATTTGCATCTGCCGACACTCACGCTTGCCGACACTAAAAAAAAAGGGAATATTCCGCGCGGATATGCGGCTGCCGACACAAAAAAAATAAAAAAATAAAAAAAAAATAAAAAATGGGATGCCTTTATAAGGTTTTCAAAATTTTTTTTTCTCCCATCCACCGGTGATTGGTCTCCCCTTCTTCTTCCCTTCTTTTTTCTTCTTTCTTCTTTTCTTCTTCTTCTTCTTCTTCTTCTTCTTCTTCTTCGTCGTCGTCGTTCTCTCTGTTCTCTGTAAAAACAAACCACCCCTGCAAATCCATGACCATATACGCCGACGACCCAGTCCTTTGTTTAATAATTTGTCTTATATGTTTGTATTTGTTCATGGGTGCTCTTTTTCTGCTCACACTTAGGGTGAGGGGTTTTCAGCCTAACCCAAATCTCCCTCGAGTTGGTTAATTGTTGTGTTTTGTTTGTTGGTTTCGGCAGCTAAACAGATCTCTACACCCACCGCCTTTCCCTCTTTCTTCGTTTTCTTCTTCTTCTTCTTATTTCTGTTGTGTTATTCTCTATAACACGACCCAACTCCCAACAATCCCATGACCATATTCCCCGAAGACCCAGTCGTTTGTCTCATGATCGGCATTTGTTTACTCTATTTGTACATGACTCTTCTTCTTCTGTCTGCATTTAAAATCAAGGGTTTTCATCCTAGCGAAAACCCAGATCTGCGTAAAGAAGATTAATTTGTGTATTTTTTTTGTAGGTTTCGATAGTTAAACAGATCTCTACCCTACAACTTGATCTCCAAACTCCACACACTGGTAAATTCAAAACATTGGGGACAATGTTCGATTTAGGTTGGGGGTGTGATCTACGATTCCAGTTTGTTATAGTTTCATATTTTTTTATTAAAAAAAAAGAGATTGTTCTGGATTACGTATTTTTTTACAGTATTTTTGCTTATATTTCATGATCACATGCAGCTTTAATCGTCTTTGTGACTGGCAGACGTTAAAGAACCAGATAGTGAGTTTTAAAGTATAGAAAGGTATGGATGTTAAAATTTTTTGGTTTAGTTTGGGAGTCTTGCGCACATTTTCATCTGATGTGCATGTTGTGATCATGAGAAAAGCAAGAGTAGTAAGAAAAATTGAAATCCGAGAAGCACAAGAAAACCATTGTGTGGCAGAAGTACTTTTGCTAAACGTCGTCGTGCCAAACGGCTGGGTGCTTGTAAACAATGTGGCAGGTGTTTTCACATGAAAAAATACAATCAGTGTCTGAACCAATTTTGGGTCGTGCAACCGATCGATTAAACTGGATAGTGTATGGGCAGAGTAAGGATTTTCCTGACACGCCATCTTATACCAGTCCGGGACTTACACGTTATGTGCGACAAGAAGTGGGAAGGGTCACTAATAATGACATAGACACAAGCGATGACTCGGATTAAATTTTGACTAATAATGACAAAGCTGTGAAAAAATGTGTTTTGGGGATGAAGGTTAATGGTCCGAATTTTTTTTGTGTAAATATTTGTTTATGTACAAAGTCTTTTTGTTGAATAAAGATGTGGGCCGAGTAAGGATTGTCCTAAAATGCCAACCTGTAGCGTAGGTAGGGACTTATCCTGAGACGCCATAGTTTTCCAAGTTCAATGTGTGCATTTAGTTTTTTTTTTCAATTTTCATAGATAAATGTGTATGTAAATAACTTTGATTTTTATTCGAGTGAAAAAAAAAAGTCGCATTTCCTTGAAAAATGGTATTTTTCTATGCTTAAATGTCAAATGTACATTGGTATTTGTTAATCTTAGGTACAGAATGACCAGACTCGAAAATAGAATTATAATATAACTGACATTCTTTGGAAACCTGACATAACCAGTGGAGATAACAAAGAATACCATGGTAAGTTTTGAGCCTTGCGATGCTTTCTGAGAGACAATCAACATTTACTCAAGTAAGCTCTTTCACTTTCAATTGTTGAATAATCTCATTAAACTTGTTTGATTAAATGCAACTAAAGTAATCTATTGACATATCCCACAGGAACCTTTGCATGCGACACATACATAGGCACATACTTGAGAAAGGATTTTAGGCCATCTTTGAGTTGATTTTGAGCCTTAGCCATTGTTTCTACGAAATTATATCCCTAGTTAG